>JAZFAU010000242.1:710000-775000 GCA_037178615.1 Dione vanillae | reverse complement strand
TGACAAACGAGAAAATAATTAACGCGTTACGAATTATGTAATTAATGCTCTATACAGATATTATTTTAACGAATAAATGATAATTGACACCGTTCTTTTATTTTTCGACATCCTTAAGTGCTTTCTTATATTTATTTAACATAATTTGGACTAAAAAATGGACTGTGACATTTAATTGGTTTTCAATTTCTTTACTATTTTATAGAAACGTACTAAAATTACCAAAAAAAGCTTCTGCGCTTAGCAGTTGACAGATAGTAAGTTTTGCCTTCTTAGGTTTCTTTATATATATATTATTTGTTGTAAATTATTATACAAACAACACATACATATCGTAATATATACACATAATATAATATGCAAAATGTTAATATAAATTTTAAAAATAAAAAAGTGCCTATCATGTAGTAGGGACAGGAGCTCAGAGGAGAACCTGTAATTTGTGACCCAAGTATAGGTTCTCTACGAAATGCACATGAACGGTTAGTTGTAGGATCTAAGTAAATTTTCATCTTCTTAATTTCCTTTATTAATATTCTTTATTTACTTTTTAAATATTTTTTTTATTTTTTTTTCATTCTTTCTTCCTCTTATTTTTTCTGTCTAATTAAATTAAAGTTTCATTCTATAGGTGTTCTAGATGTTGCTCAATTCATCTATTAATGATACTTATAATCCAAGGCACGCTGATTTTGTAAGTAACAATATTTAAAAAAAATATAACAATGTTTAATAAAAATAAAACTTAAACTTATAACTTGGTCCGTACACAGTTTTTTATTCGATTATTATTGATAGCGACTTTTTCTCGAAGTTGACAGGAGGATGGAGCTATTAATTAAAATCGTTAACCACAAAGGATACCGTTTATTTCGTTTGGGATAACGAATTGTGTTGGACAGTTAAATTATCTTGATGAATATAATTTATATATTTTTTTAAGACTTATTTTTTTTATGTATATAAATTTATGCCACGATCCATATATATAGAGGATAATAGGCCGAAGGAATGTAATTTTAAGACTCTGTCTGTCTGTCTGTGTATCACGTTTTCCGTTTTCAATGTTTATTTATGTCTTGTTACGAAAGTAAGAAAATGTGTGCAAGTTGATATTGAATCCAGGACTTTCACTTTACAGTCAGACGCTGTGCAACTGCGTCACTATGGCCTCTATAGTTTTTTTTTTAAATTTAAGAATATGTGTATTTTACTGCAGCGGTATGTGTGTTTAATATGTTTCTAGGAATTAATAGATTTTAATTTTGTTTTTTTTTTTTTAAATTTTGGTTTAGGATATGTGTAGATCACATCAATCACAACCGAATCTTATTTTGCTCAATGATATGGAGTTAAGAAGGTCAGACACGGGAGGTGAGCAGTAGCAGCAGAGAAGGTGGAAGTGAGTTACTACAAATCTTAATGTAGTAATGTTTGAACTGCTCTGAGTTCCTCTTCCTATAGTATGGTTTTATTTTTTTAGCTTCACGCTTTAAACTGCAAGGAACCACCGGAATCTAGTGTAAAAAAATTCTGTTCCTTGCTTTCCACGTTTCGAGGCATTGCGTGTTGAGTAGCGGAACTCAACGCCGCGCTTATCTAGTTACCAGAGCGAAAAAGACGGAAAATAAATAATCCATTCCGAGTGGGAATCTAACCAATAACTGTCGCGCTTATAGGCAGACGCTGCGTCTCTGCGCCACGACGGACCTCGTTATCTTTTTATACTTTTATTATTTCATAATAAATTAATAATTTTGAACATATCCATACTTTTCCCGTGGGTTTTGGATATAATTACAGCCCTACTTTAATATTTCAAAATAAAATTAAACAAGCTCTCCCGCGCGTCACGTCAAACGTCAAAACGTTCACGCCATATTTAACGCCGCCATTTTGAAATACGCTCAGTATAATTAAAAAATGTTTTGTTTTTAATTTATTTTTATTAGTTATCTATGTACACAATTTTTGATATAACGATCTGTTTGTTTCAGATTTTTGTAAATATATAATTATTTTGTTTTGTATAAATAATATTTGTTATTTTTTATATAAATATAAAAATTATATATTAAAATTATATATATACTATTTTAAATTCTTACTTTCATAAAGTTACTATATATGAAACATAGGTACGAACTATATTTTAACTAAAAAAATATAGATTGTTCAATTTCGTTTCCTGTGGGACGAGACAAGGTGTTTCAAAATTTGTTTTTATTTTTCTTACAAAAAACGCTGTAAACAATCTTAAAAAAACGATGGGCGCGAAGACAAATTACTCAGACCACCCATTGTAACTTCTAATTGGATTGTAAAAAAATCGATTTTATGTGAAATGGAACCATTTTCTTAACGATTTAATTAAATTAATGAGGGAGGGTTAAATAAATATGTCATTTGCAATGTTTTTACGACTCGAGTCGTAAATTTTAAGGGATTACTTGTCAGACTTCTTGGTTACTTTTGTTTCGAGCTAATGATAAATGAGTTGTATGTATGCGGTATATTGGTATTGTAATTTAAGCGTACAGGCTTTGTCTTTTTTATTTTTTTGTCATATCTCTATAAGAATTGTTTTACCTCACCTCTTTATCCTATCTCTTTTAACTTAGCCTTTATTTAAGGAAACAATAGATATTTTTTACTTAGAAGTTAAAAAATTTGGAAAGTTTTTCATTTGGCTCGATTTATCGATGTTCTCGTATTTACTCTAATAGTAATAATTATAACTACTACTGATCTCTCACAGCCACCACTTGGAGGCAGAATACATTATAGAAGATAGAAAAGTATAAAAAGTGGAAGCCAAACCAGTAAAGCTCTTAAAAACAAAGCTCTACTAAAACACTATTGTTTTAATATATTTTATTTTTTTAACTTTTCCTGTACATATGTTCTTAGTATGTTAAAAAAAATAGTAAAGTAATGATAATGTATCAATGTAACAATTGCTTCGTAGAATTAGTATATAGAGAAAAAACACAATAATTTATTTGTTGTTTTTTACGTACTAATCTTCGAAATATACAGCTTCACGCTTTATCCCGCACACGACATGGTAGGCAAAGGAACTGCAGGGACCATACGAACCTAGTGTTAAGACACTCCGTTGCTTTAGTCTCTGCCTTCTTCATCCCCACTTTCCACTGTTTTTCGAGGCATTGCGTGTTGAGTGGCGGAACTCAACGCCGCACTTTGCCTAGTTTCTAGAGCGAAGAAAATAGAAATAGAAAAATCCATCTGCCCCGAATGAGAATCGAACCCACAAACTGTCGCGTTTACAGGCAGACGCTGCGCCACGACGGTCCTCAAATTTCATCTCATCTCTTTCTTCTTGATCTTTATTCATCTTTGAAACATGATATTAATAAATAGAACTGCTTGGAAAAAAAAAAGTTTTTATTTTTTGTTTATGATTTGATTAGTACCAAATTTATTGAAATAGCACTAAGAACCCTAAGTCATTTTGTACATTAGTTAGTAAAGTAAGTTAATTATAATTTATTTTTATTTATTTATTTATTTTTCACTTAGAATCAATAAGATGATCACACGTGTACGTCAGATAGAGCGAACGGAGGAGTGTCAAAGGAGCCCAATTTGATAATAAATATCGAATTGAGCCCCTCTGAAACCTACACACTCCACGACTTAAAACTAAAGTTACGAGGGTTCCAAGCGTGGCCTGGTGAGAAAAGCCCACAACAAACTCAGCCAGGTTTCCCTAAACCTATTGTCATCACTTCACAAACGTCATTAATTAAATTAATTTAGCAAGTAACCCAGAAAGCAACCAAATTGTGCGCTAGCACTAATATCTCTGTCAAGTAAGCCATAAAGAAATAAGGAAAATGGCATCTTAACAACTCATAGCAACAAACACAATCGTTTTGCGTATTTTTTTCCTAAGAAATAAGTTTTACTTCGTATTAAAAAGATCAAAGATCAGGAAATCGTAGTATCGGTTAGAAATAACCAATTCACAGTCGATAAATCATTATTTATTGAAGCGAAACACTTAATCGAGAAACTGTAAATTGTTCGGAAGAACCTTTAGATGCGATACGAATACAAGAAAATGTACTATGATTGTTGTTAGAGTTTTTTTGATAAAATGGTAAGAATCTAAGCTAAAGAGTCATGTTTTTACAAAATATATATATATATATATATATATATATATATATATATATATATATATATATATATATATATATATATATATATATATATATATATATATATATATATATATATATATATATATATATATATATATATATATATATATATATATATATATATATATATATATATATATATATATATATATATATATATATATATATATATATATATATATATATATATATATATATATATATATATATATATATATATATATATATATATATATATATATATATATATATATATATATATATATATATATATATATATATATATATAGGACCGTCGTGGCGCAGAGGCGCAACGTCTGCCTGTAACGCGGCTAACGCGACGGTTTCTGGGTTCGATCCCCAGTCGGAGAAGATGGATTTTTCTATTTCCATTTTCTTCGCTCTGGCAACTAAGGCAAAGCGCGGCGTTGAGTTCCGCCACTCAACACGCAATGCCTCGAAAACGGAGGAAAGTGGGGACATAGTAAGCAGGGACTAAGTAACGGAGTGTCTTAACACTAGGTTCATATGGTTCCTGCAGTTCCCTCTGCCTACCCTGCCATGTGCGGGACTACTACTGATCTCTCACAGCCACCACTTGGAGGCAGAATACATTATAGAAGATGGAAAAGTATAAAAAGTAGAAGCTAAACCAGCAAAGCTCTTTAAAACAAAGCTCTACTAAAACATAATTGTTTTAATATATTTTACTTTGAAAGTGGGGACGGAGTAAGCAGGGACTAAGTAACGGAGTGTCTTAACACTAGGTTCATATGGTTCCTGCAGTTCCCTCTGCCTACCCTGCCATGTGCGGGATAAAGCGTGAAGCTAAAATATATATATATATATATATATATATATATATATATATATATATATATATATATATATATATATATATATATATATATATATATATATATATATATATATATATATATATATATATATATATATATATATATATATATATATATATATATATATATATATATATATATATATATATATATATATACATAATATATATATATATATATATATATATTTAGGAATATCTTTTAAAAATTCTTAAGGTTATCTTTAAAAAATAACTAACCATTTTTCTATTCTAAATAACCCGCGTAAAGTAAGGTAGAGAGTTTCATACTTTTTTGTTAAAATTTAGTTATAACGGCTCAAGTAGTGCAACTCAATGCCGCACATTATTGTTACTAGAGCTAATATTTTATATTATAATTTATTACCCCTAGTGTGGAATTCGAACGTAAACAGACCTCATGAAGGATTTAGATGTTAGATACTGTGCCATTACGCCACTACGGCCTAAAACGGGTCTTTATTCCAATAAAAATTACACAATTTAAACTCTTTCTAGTCAATAATAAAACTCAATTTAGTAAAACAACCTCACTAACATGACCTTTCCGAAAAAAACAATCGAAATCCACACAAATATATAATCCAAATCGGCATATAACGGTATTGAGGTTGAAAATGCTTCTATCGCGTGCTCTCACCACATTAGCAGTCTGAAACACGGAACGTTAGAACTGAACTATGTGAACTGGTATTGTGTCTTAAGCAGCTCTTAAAGGCACGTTCAGTGTTGATTTTATATGATTTACAGGTTATAACTAAATTACAAAACTAAAGATTTAATTTTAAATACTGTGGTTATAGGTTCAAGTACCACTGGCAATATGAATGAAATTTTTACGGAAAAGATATAAAAAAATGATCGCAGCGGGGTTTGAACCCGCGCCTTTTGGAATCCAAATTGTTTTTTTGTAATAATCTTTAAGCAGCGGAAATTTGTAAAAATCTACCTACAGAGATGCTAACAACGTAATAAGTTGTATATAGCGTTTAAGAATTTTGACGCATTGTGATGATGAACGCATGGCTTAGTGGTTAGAGCGTTTGGACGGTTGAAAGAGGCGCGAGTTCACAAATCCTGCTCAAATTTTTATGTTTTTTAAGTAGTTTAGTGGAGTAACACTTAAAAATTATATAATAAGATAGACGAAGTTCTATTAGGCACCAGTATATATGCAATGTCTAAATTTAAACAGAAAGAGGAAAATTAGGTCTTTTATCTCTGCATATCATCTTTCTATGCGAGATAAAGCGTGAAGCTTTAAGCTCAAATATACCATGTATATCCTTTACTTTATACTATATGTTATAACTTCAAAAATTTTAAGTTTCAATGACAATACTCTACTGAAAAATAATAATAATAAAACATACCAAAATATAAAACTTAAACATGTAAAATGGTTAATATAGCTGTTTAATTCCTTGTAAGTAAATCTCTTAAACTAAGCCTAATAGCTAACTAAAAAGTACCTTTTACAATTAAATTACAGGATCATAAAATTAAAAAAAATGTCAGTAAGGACTCCAGTACTTAAATTTAGTTTTAACATCATAAAAGATATGTTCTTTGTACTAGCTCTAAGAAAATAAATAAATCATTAAAAACATATATGTACCTCACATATGCCATGTATAACCTTCACTTTATAATGTATGTTATTCGTCTAATTTTTTTTTTAACTTCACGCTTTATCCCGCACATGGCTGGGTAGGCAGAGGGAACTGGAGGAACCATGGGAACCTAGTGTTAAGACACTCCGTTGTTTAGTCCCTGCTTTCTCCGTCCCTGCTTTCCGCCGTTTTCGAGGCACCACAATGCCTTGAAAATGGTGGTGGTGAGTGGCGGAGCTCAACGCCGCACTTTGCCTAGTTTCCAAAGCGAAGAACATGGAAATAGAAAAATCCGTCTTATCCGAGTGGGAATCGAACATGGAGAAAATTTCAAACAATCGAAAAAATTTTAAGTTTCAAATGATAACACTTTACAATATTTCATCGAACATAATGCGATCGTTCCATAAATACATACACATTTGCAAATAGCTATTTATAACTAAAACAAAAGGCATAACGATTTACATAATGATAGTATGTTCGCATACATACATATATTCGTAAAAGTTATCATTTTCGATTTTATGTTGGGCTTTCATGCGAACTCTGATTTATATTGACTATATACATTTATTATGTTACGATATTGGCTTGTAATGGTACATGGTTTTGGATACATTTTTATTTTATTACAATTTTTCATCTATTTCTTAAGAAGTTCATAAAAGAATGTTATTTTTTTATTGCACTTTGTATTTTAGATAAACGAAAATTTGTGCGAATATATGAAGAGATCTTCTTTGAATCTAATTCAATCCCAGTGAATTGAACCCATAACTATCGAATCAAGCTTTATTCATGTCTACTTTGCTCGCATGTATACCTGTTGTATTATATTATTTTTAACAGCTTTACATTTCATACATGAACAAAATGATGATGACTAATAATATTTAAACTTAAACGTAAAAACGTTATTATTAGAGACGTTAAAAATATATATTAATGAAATTCTAAGCTTGATAAAAACGTATAGTTTAGTGGTCAGAGCGCTTGGACGGCTTCCAAGAGAAACGGGTTCAAATCCTGCAACGTTCAACATAGTATCCTTAAGTAAATACCGCCGATTGCTATGTTAAGGGAGAGAGAGAATAGACCATATCTCTTCTCTTTCTCTCTTTTAATTTAACACACTTATAAACAAAAAAACACACAAACACATTTATTCAATTGCATTAAAATGCATTTAAAGGACCTTCTTATTTCATTTCGATATTCTTAAAAGATTAACCTTATCACTAGTGTAGGCGGGAGTTGGCGTCATGTTTCGCGACAATTGCAGAGATAAATAATGCGAAGAATGCAGTTTTAATTTATTTTTCATCGGGTTTTAATAATATGCAGGTTTTAATTATATACACTATTTTAAGTTGGATTTCTATTTGAAGTAAAAACTTTTTACGTACGCATATTAAATATATATACGTAAAATGTTTTTATATATGTCATTTTTTTTTAATATTATTACTTTATATTACATTTTTTTAATATTACTTACACCTGAATAAATTATTTTTACTTGATAAACATATATATTTGTTTTGTGAGGCTAAACACTTTAAAAATCATGAAAATAAAAAAAAATTAAATTCACGCTCTATCTTGCATAGTACAACCTATCCATGCTGCCTGATACGGGATAGGAACTTAAAAAGAAAGAAATACAATAAAATAAGTTTTTTAGCTCTACGATCTATCTTGTGTATAAAAGAGTAGATAGAGGGATCCGCAGGAACCGTGGGAATATAGTGTTAAGACTCTCCGTTGCTTGTCCCTGCTTTCTCCGTCCCCGCTTTCCGCCTTTTACGAGGCATTGCGTGTTGAGTGACGGAATTTAACGCCGCACTTTGCCTAGTTGTCTGGCAACTAGCAAAGAAAATGGAATTAGAAAAATCCATCTTCTGCGAGTGGAAATCGAACCAAAAAACCGTCGCGTTTTCTTACAAAATATAGAACCAAACCTTAATATTGTTTTTATTATAACCAATTCTAATATAAAATCTAACGTTTAAAAAAATCCTATGTAATGATTCTCTTATTACGTAGCTTAATTTTAACTTAATACTCTTGTATAATTCAACCATTAATACTTTTATCTCGGGATGGGAAGCTTTTTCTCGCTAACATCTAATTTGCTTTTTTACACCTTCAAGTGTGAACCCCTGTAGTGAAGTACAGTCGGCTAAATAAATTATTATTATTATTTTTTACCTTTAATATTTTTGTATATATTGAAAAGATCAATAATGAAAATGGATATCATGATTATGATAATAAATGAAATAACATTCATTGGTAAGTGGAACATTTTAAAGATAGTAAGTAATAATAAATAAATGAAAACACTCCTTTATTGTACACAATTTATTTGCAATAACATATTTTTAGCTTACAACATTTTCCTTTCAAAATTCTCACACAATTCGAAAGCTGACTGTTAATAGAATATATTGATGAAAGTGGAGTGATTGACGGAGTTTAACGCCGCACTTTCTCTACGATGGCGTATAAAAACAATTCAATACAAGATGAGTACAATATTCATAGTTATATTACATGTAATCACACCCGAGAGGTGATAGGTAGATTATACATATGTTGTTAACTAGGTTGTAGTTTCTAAACCTAGAACGTAAAACTGTAGTATATGCTAAGATCAATTATATTTATATAATAATTAAATAAATCGTGTACAGATTCGCGCTATGGTTGGATGTGTTTGACCGCATACTACGGCTAAGGTTCAACACACACACACATATATATATATATATATATATATATATATATATATATATATATATATATATATATATATATATATATATATATATATATATATATATATATATATATATATATATATATATATATATATATATATATATATATATATGTGTGTGTGTGTTGAACCTTAGCCGTAGTATGCGGTCAAACACATCCAACCATAGCGCGAATCTGTACACGATATATATATATATATATATATATATATATATATATATATATATATATATATATATATATATATATATATATATATATATATATATATATATATATATATATATATGTGTTGATTTATAAATAATTATAGTTTTAGTTGCCTAAAAAACGAGAACTCCAAGAATTCAACAGCATAGTATTATGTATGTATTGTCTGAAATAAAAGATAAAAACGTATGGTTACAAGTTACCATGTTACATCAATGGATCCTGTGTATGGAAATAGCATCTGATTAATTAATTTTGAAGAAGGGATCTATGCCATTTAGAAACCGTCCATATATGCATACACATATATGTATATTAAAACAAATTAATTTATAAATTTGCCTCAACATATCGGAGCGTAAAGTATGAAAGCTAATAATACGTAGAACAAGAATGAAACAAGCTTCATAAATACCTTTCTCGTAATATACATTTTTGAACGAATAACTTTTTTATTAAATTAAAACCAACTTTGTTAAACTCATACATGAGCACACCGCAAGAATAAAGTCATTATATAGAAATATGTTAATATAATCTATATTTAGATTTCCACCCAGATTTATCTAGAATTTCATAAATATTCATATATCTTAAATAAAATACACAAATAGGATTTACCACCCGCCATATATAAGAGAATAGGTCTTATAAGTATAGGTCGTGACAGAAATGAGTTCACTTTCTTTTTTTTTACATTTTACCTTTTGTTTTTCGTAGAAACCGGAAAATAGAGAAGTATCATAACCACTTCAGTCAGTTCAAAAAAAAAATAAAAGAAAACGCTCTAAATTTAAAAAGAATTTAATACTTTAAAAATTTAACTAGTCATGAGAATGATTATTATAAATATTTTACTATACAGTATATGGTATCAATGTACTGGATCGACTGTACACCACCCGCTGTTTTAAATATCCTTTGGACGCCTCACGTGAAATCATTGTTAATATTTTTAATTATCAGTATAGTTCTGGTAAATTTGGTTTCATTTTAAACTTAACACTTTAAGATATATAATATTCATTTAATGTCATAGTACCAGGTTGAATCCTACCTTAAGAGTAATTAAAAAAAAAAATTAACGTTACACATCTGTGTTCGGGTCAGGGCATTACACCATCCTGCTAAATTTCACCTGACTTGGTCTATTAGATTCAGAAAATTGGCTGTGACACGGACGGACAGGAACACGAGTTAATAAAGATATAAGGGTTCCGTTTTTTATTTTTGTACGCAATCCTAAAAACAATAAGAGAAATATAAACAATAAGTACAGAACTCTAAAGATCGTCGTGGCGCAGATGCGTAACGTCTGCCTGTAAACGCGATAGTTTGGAAGATGGATTTTTCATTTTTTATTTTCATCGCTCTGGCAACTAGGCAAAACAAGGCGGCGTTGAGTTCCGCCACCCAACTTGCAATGCCTCGAATAGGTGGGTATCGGTGTGTCTTTGGATTCGTGTGCGGCATAAAACGTCAATCAGATATAAAAATTGAAATAAAATATCAAATATAAAATTTGACTTAAGAATTATGTAAATAATTTAACTAAAAGGTTTTGTATACATTAATATTTCTATTCTTACTCGTTTAAGTGCTTATATTTAAATTATATACTAATAAAAATTAATAAAATACTCTTTACGGATTTTTTTTAAGATTTTTACACGCTATAATCATCAATAAACGGTAAAAATGAAGTGACTCTCACACTTCAACGTTTCTTTGAAGAAAAACATACAAATATATGTCTTAGAACAATATATCGGATTAGATATAATAATTTATCTTTCGATCGGTCAGCGGAATTCGCGGCGATAGCGAGTATCGAATTAAGGCACGTTCGCGAATTCACGAATGCAGTGATTCTCAAAGTAAGTGTTGCTTTTTTTATCTCATTGAATTATTTACTTGTTATGAAAATAAATTTAGGTTGAGTCCAAGATATAGGGCTAACCGTTTTTTCTGACTTAAGTTATAAGTATTTTGAATTTTAAAATAATAAATTTATATTTTTCAATATGTTTCTTGACTAAAATTGTTATTATAATTTGTATAGAAATAATATAAATGTTTTTAATTTTCTAACATTAGAGGTATAATTTTATTTTTAAATTATGCATTTTTTAAATATATCGACATTATTTAATATTGTAAAATAAAATGGTTTGAGGCCGTTGTAGCGCAGTGGTATAGTGTCTATCTGTAAAAATAATTGTGAATTCCATTTCCTATTAAGGAGAATGAGTTATTCTCAATTAATTTCTCAGAGAATGAATAATTCTCATTTTTTGTTCTGGTGACAATCCGCTTCTTTGAGTATATAGCAGACTATACAACATATGAAATCTCAAATGACAGAAGAACAGAGCTACTTGACAATACGTTTCTTTGTTTTATCCAGCTATATGTCATTTAAAAATGCAAAAAAAATAATATACTTACTTTACATCATTTTTCTTCTGTCAGCCATGCTATATGCGGAAAGCAGCGTGAAGCTAAAAAACTTTAACCATCAAACTTACCTTGAACTATGAACAACACTATAATATGTTGTAATGTTTCGTATGCCACACAAAATTCAAGCAAGCAATACCACAGGGAAATCCTATCTTTTTGTGTTAATAAAAACAATTAATAACTTGAGAAACACTGTAAATAAGCAAGCATCGGTATAATCATAACAATACCCGCATAT
This sequence comes from Dione vanillae, assembly GCA_037178615.1. Taxonomy (NCBI): domain Eukaryota; kingdom Metazoa; phylum Arthropoda; class Insecta; order Lepidoptera; family Nymphalidae; genus Dione; species Dione vanillae. Next base: position 762,619 of record JAZFAU010000242.1, on the reverse strand, counting down.
GACACACCGTCAGTGTTCAGTCATCGGCTATAACAATAGCTTGTGACAAAATGTTTAAGCACGTTCTTCTATATACAGCTGTGTTAGTGTATTTAAATATTGTATACGGAACACCTATAAAAGGTTTGTAAATAACAGAAAAAAGCCTATTTTTACTTGTTTATTTTAATTCTAGAGCTATATATGTATGTATTATTATTTAACTGCACGCTTTGTCCCTAGCGGGGTAGTTAGAGAGAACGCAGCGCCAAACGCTGCGGTCCCTGCATACCTCTTTCGTCTCGTCCACTGTCATTAGCCTCTTCATACATGCTCTCCGAGGAGTCCTGAGGCTTTTTACGTGACCTTCCTTTAATATATTTGTACTGTGTTTTCGAAAGTCAACCGAGGTCTCCCCTTGCTTCTCTTTCTATTGAATGTAGATTGAAAACAGGTACTTCCGTATAGTGATAAGTTTAAGTAATCGTTACGTAGAGTGTCAGTCTGTCTGTAGTTGCTAAAGTACTGGGTTCACTTCACAATCATGGTACTGGCTCACTTCTCGATCAGCTCAATTCACTTCGATATGTTTTCTTTGTAACCCGGAATTTGGGACGGTTGAATTAGTGTAAAGTGTATTCAATATTAGAAAATGCTTTTCATACAAAATCCTACATGTATAATAAATTAGTAACATTAAATGTTTAAATATTTTATCATAGTATATGATAAAATATATATATATATATATATATATATATATATATATATATATATATATATATATATATATATATATATATATATATATATATATATATATATATATATATATATATATATATATATATATATATATATATATATATATATATATATATATATATATATATATATATATATATATATATATATATATATATATATATATATATATATATATATATATATATATATATATATATATATATTATATATATAAACAAGTAGCGGAACTCAACGCCGCTTCTGCTGCGGTTGCGGTGATGATGAATGATGTGTCATTTCGCGTCTCTTTATAAACTTTACTAATATACTTAAGACAGTTTCGCATTATTATATTTGTATCTTTATTGTGTTGACTGGACAAGATGATTGTTTTGATTCAAATGAAATGTTTGTATTTTGAATTTAATTCTGCTTCCGATTACTCTGCATAAAGTACGACACACTTTAGTTCGATAAATCGCTATTAAATCTACATATTTTATTGCAAAAAGCCTATTTATATATTTTCAAGTTTTTGTTATATGAATGAACTCGGCAACAAGACAAAAAGACCTTGAGTTCTGCCACGAAACACGCAATGTCAAAAATAAGCAGAGAGAGAGAGAGAGAGAGTGTTACTATTTCTCTGCCTATTTAATTTAACACTATTTGCCCTCCATTTAACCTGCTATGTGCGTGATAAAACGAGAAACTGGCCAAAATATGAAATATAAAGAAAAAAGAGAAAAATAACAAATGAAAATCTAAAACAATATCAACTTAGGTTGTATTACAGCCAGTCATTTATAACAGTCAAGAACAGTAAATGTATTAGTACAATGAAACTGCCAATATCATCGTCCAGGCACGTATATTAATACTATTACGTTGAAAGTAATGTAATTATCACATAACAGCAATAATAATATTTTTAAAATAAATCATCTCAATATTTCTGTTTTCATGGAATATATGCATATATGTGTAAAATGTATTTTGAAGTAATATAAAAATAGATTCGGGTTGTAGTTTGTAGGTTCGATTTGCACTCGGGGAAGATAGATTTTCTTTTGGGCAAAGTGCGGCGTTGAGTTCCGCTATTTAACACGCACTATCTCGGAAAAGGTGAAAGAAAGGAAAGGATAACGGAGTGTCTTAACACATGGCTCCCACGATTCATGCAGTTACCTCTGCTTTTTTTACTAGCTTCGCGCTTTATCCCGCATATTGCAGGATAGGCAGAGGGAATTGCAGGGTACTTATGAACCTAGTGTTAAGACACTCCGTTGCTTAGTCCCTACTTTTTCCGTCCCCGCTTTCCGCCTTTTTCAAGGTATTGTGCGTTGAGTGGCGGAACGCCGCGCTTTGCCTAGTTGCCAGAGCGAAGAAAATTAAAATCAAAAAAGCCATCTTTCCCGAGTGGGAATCGAACCCTCGAACCGTCGCGTTAACAGGCAGACGCGTACGCCTCTGTGCCACGACGGTCCCTCTGCTTACTCTGCTAACAAAACGGATAAAGCGTGTAGCTTCACGATTAAAGAAGGTTATATTAATATATAAGTAAAAAAAATATAACTAAATGTATATAAAATTAAAGTAATTGATATAGGAGGCAAACTATCCTAAATAGATTACACAAAGTGAAAAAACCATTTGCCAGGAAATCTTATTACAATAAGTGATTTACTTTCAGGGAAAATAAATATATAAAATAAAATATTAGCTGTTTCAACAATGTATTACAAATAAAATAAATCTAATTTTGTCGTTTCAGGCTTATTTTGTCAAGATCCAGACACTGGTAAACTTTATCCAATAAATTCTACATGGCAATCCGAAAGCTTTTGTGGTAACTACACGTGTAGGCTTAGAAAGAAGAATGTTACTGAGACTGAGTTTAATCCAATAAAGAAAGTAAATATTACAAAAAGTATATCTCACGATGACATGTCTACAAGCCCAAGTGAAAATTCTTTTGCTGTGATAAAAAAATTGGATTCAATAAAACAGCCCGTTTATGTTAAAGATTTATATAATAGCAACGAAATAAAGCAAGAATATCAAATTGATGATGAAACAACAGATAGGTATTTGACGGAAGCTGAAATAAATACTATAACTGAAATTCTTCGCACCATTAAGAAAAGTGATTTGGAAGCAATAATAGAAATATACAATTTAGCTCAAGAAATATATGATGAAATGGATAGTGATAGTGAGAAAATGGACAGGAATAAAGTAAATATTTTACAGACTACAAAAAATAAAGACTCAATATCACACTGGTATGAACCTTTGCAGTACAACAAAAAGAAAGTGAAGGACCTAAATATCGAAGCTACAAATATTATACCAACGCCACGTGGATTCCCGCATCCAGTACCGTACTTCAATAGACCTTTTCCTGATCTTGAGGTAATGAAGTCGCCATATTATTATCCAATGTCCAATTTCCAAAGAATGTCATCATATATGCATACACCATACAACATGCCAACGCAAGATACTCCAAAACCGTGTAAGAATCAAAATTACCCACCTTGGTATCCACCAAAACTACCCGCTCCTAAACGCTCCATGCAACTGTTACCATATCCATTTTCTTACATACACCACCATAATCTATCTCATCCTGCAAGTTATTACTATAACAGCTTTCCATGGGCACAATTAGATACATACAATCGTAATAGAAACTATCCGCAGACGTATGGCACATACTTACGAGATGCACTCCCTACTATTGAACCTGAAGTAAATATACCTGAAGTAAAAGAAATTAAAGAAAAACAAGAAACTGAAATAATAAAAGAGAATAATACCGAAGATGAACCATCAATACCCGAGTGGCAGACAAATGAATTACCAAAAAATGTTTTAGACGAAGTTAAAGCAAATATTGTGGAAAAATCCAAACTGTTAAAACCATTGTCTTTGAGAAAGAACATTAAACTGGAAAAAGTTGGGAAAGTTATTAAACTAGATGACTTGTTAAGAAAGAAGAGACATATTATAAGTGACAAAGATATAGAAGAAAAAAAATATGAAACTTATGTTGAGAAAACGACGTGAGTATTTTATTTAGTAATTTTAAACATTTTTTTTCTGCAGTACATATTCGTTAAATTAAGTATATATAATTAAAGTCTGGGCGGTTTAGTTACAACACAAATTGATACGCAATTATAGTGTCTACAAAACAATTCTTCTTAACGTATATTTTTTTTAGCTTCACGCGTTATCCCGCACATGGCAGGGTAGGCAGAGGGAACTGCAGGGACCGTATATTATTTTATTATTACTATATATTATTACGTATATTATTTTAATTGTTACTATATAATTTATAAAATGCTTATCCAACTGTTAGTTTAAACTCCAACATGATCCTAACGAAGAAAAAAGATAATTTAGGTGCAATCTGTATCTTTGTCGGGTAGATGCACGAAACCTTTGCGTCCGATGCTTAGAGTAAACATGATGCGAGAAAAAATTATATGCGTTTTAATTTAAAAATTTTATGATTTTTTAAATAGATCAATAATATTAGTACCATGTTGTCTACCTAGTTTTAATGTTATTTAAAGTTTAAATTTTTGTATAAATTTGAACGCAGCAGGATTTGAACCTATGCCTTCTTACAAACCGTACAAGCGCTCTCACCACTGAGACCTGTACTTCATACGTGTTATTCAACGGCGCGGCAAAATTTATTAAAAGTATTTTTCTATCCTCAGTGTTGATTAACACGCACACATTAATTTAATATTTATAAAAATAGTTTTAATGTTATCCAAGTACAGTTATTAGACTGTCTTTTATTATTTCGTCCAGCATTTATTTTATGAATCGAAAGGTTTTGACTAAAAACACAACCTAAGATAAATAAAATGATAGGAAACGGAGAGTCAAAACACTACAACCCTCTCACATAACGCTATTTACGTGAAGCGTTAAGATATATTTTCAACATAGACAAAACAAAATTAAATATGTGAAATGCTCCCAACTATCCTTTTAAATTTACCCTAAAAGTATAAATCTTTTTAACGTGACAAATATCAAGGCCTGGCATTATAATGCTTGGCTCGAAAAAGTTGACAAATTAGCGGCAAAAAACATTGGAATGCCGACCCTTTGTCTCGACAGATGTTGTGAATGCTTTATCATTTCTTTTTTTATGTATTATAAAAAAAAGTAAATAATTTCAGTCTTAAAGAACAGCGGTATCTTAGTATGAGACAGGTGATATAAATATTTAGTTTTTGTATACAACGAGATTTAAAAGAATTTCTTATACGTTAAGTTTCTTGTATAACATAATGTACAAAAGAGTTTAAAAAAACTATTCTTCTTCTTCTTCTTCTTGTTCTTCTCTTTAATTATGGCGTTTCGATCGTGCCAATTGATATTCCAAGATCAATTTTTTTTTCATTAAAAAAAATATAACTGTAATAATATATTGCATATTTGTATATAAAATAAGTATTATTTAAAATTTATATTTTTCAGGTGTGAAACGGAAATAACTACTGAACCAGGTTTCTTTAGAGTCGGCAACATATCCGAGCCGTACCCTGCTTGCTGCCCACAGAGAATATTTACGAATAGCTGATATATTTACATATTTCCATGTATTTAATTTGTTTTAGTTATTAATTAATCTGTATAATAATTAAATAAATTAATTATTTTTTAAATATTTTTATTTCTTAGAGCTGAAGCTATTTTTGTGTAAAAAGCTTCAGCTCAAATGAGCTTTTGGAGACATTTGAATAAAATTTACAGCTATTGAGGACTTTTTTATACCCTATTAGAGCAAAAGTTTGCCAGACTCAGACGTAGAGGTACTTAATATAAGACTTTTACTATAAACAAAACAAGAATAATGCATCAACTTTAGGTTCAATACAAATTTAAGGGTATAATATTTTATTTAAACAACATAATGTCTCGAAAATCGAAAACCGAGGAACGGAGTGTCTTAACACTTGTGTAGGCTACTTTTGTGAACCTAAAAAAATATTAAAAAAATTTCAGTCTTAAAGAACAGCGGTATCTTAGTATGAGACAGGTGATATAAATATTTAGTTTTTGTATACAACGAGATTTATAAGAATTTATTATACGTTAAGTTTCTTGTATAACATAATGTACAAAAGAGTTTAAAAAAAATATTCTTCTTCTTCTTCTTGTTCTCTTTAATTATGGCGTTTCGAGCGTGCCAGTTGGTATTCTAAGATCAATTTCTCTCCATTTAAAAATATCACTGTAAACGTAATAATATATTGCATATTTGTATATAAAATAAGTAGTATTATTTAAAATTTATATTTTTCAGGTGTGAAACGGAAATAACTACTGAACCGGGATACTTTAGAGTCGGCAACATATCCGAGCCGTACCCTGCTTGCTGCCCACAAAGAATATTCACGAATAGCTGATATATTTACATATTTCTATGTATTTAATTTGTTTTAGTTATTAATTAATCTGTATAATAATTAAATAAATTAATTATTTTTTAAATATTTTTATTTCTTAGAGCTGAAGCTATTTTTGTGTAAAAAGCTTCAGCTCGAATGAGCTTTTGGAGACATTTGAATAAAATTTACAGCTATTGAGGACTTTTTTATACCCTATTAGAGCAAAAGTTTGCCAGACTCAGACGTAGAGGCACTTAATATAAGACTTTAACTATAAACAAAACAAGAATAATGCATCAATTATAGGTTCAATACAAATTTAAGGGTAAAATATTTTATTTAAACAACATAATGTCTTGAAAATCGAAAACCGAGGAACGGAGTGTCTTAACACTTATTTAGGTTACTTTTGTGAACCTAAAAAAATATTAAAAAACCTTCTAATTCCTAAATATCTGAATATTTTTTAAGTTTATCACTTTTTGATCACCATAAGTGATTTAGTACGACACGCACCCGCCACTTAATTTATTCTATACAAAACAAATTAAAGGATATCGATTGACATACTAACAAGAGATATTTTTGAAATTTAATTTAAAAAATACATTAGTCAGTGCACAACACTATTGAGACGTGGAAGATAACGTTTAAATAAAAAATAAACAAAACTTATAATATATTAAATACACTTAAAACATATGAACAACAGAAACAAATTAAATTTAATGAAAAAAAAAAATTCTAATGCCTTTAGAAATTTTGGTGGTGGGGTTCAAATAACTTTTTTTTTCGCTTTATCCCGCACATGGCAGGGTAGGCAGAGGGAACTGCAGGAACCATAAGAACCTAGTGTTAAGACACTCCGTTACTTAGTACCTGCTTACTCCGTCCCCACTTTCCGCCGTTTTCGAGGCATTGCGTGTTTAGTGGCGGAACTCAACGCCGCGCTTTGCCTTAGATGCCAGAGCGAAGAAAATGGAAATAGAAAAATCCATCTTCAAAAAAATTTTAATGTCTTAAAAAAAAGAAAATATCGATTATTAATATTTTTAAATTACCTATATAAATATTTTACTTAACTATTACTTCGATTAATTATATTTCTACTAGTAACTCCGGAAAATATTGTATATATATATAAATACACAATATATCTTATAAATATGATTTATTAGTTCATGAGTCGACTGTAGCATCAACTTCATAGATATTTTCGAATTGCCCAGAAACTTGTTGAAATATCTGGTCATATTTGTATATATTTTAATTTCAAATACAAAATCATGCATAATACAACCTATAACGCCAATTTAAACTTTTAAAGAAGGAAACAAAGTAAACTCTACACAAAAGCTGAAAGTGGGATAGATAAAAAAAGCTCTATTCCATACGAACTAACAACGAGAAATTTTGCACATTGAAAGTTATCATACTTGAAATATATTCCATCTAAGTTTTCCAATGGCTCATATTAATACTACGCTATTGAGGACCGATCACAAACGTCGGAACTAATGGCTTCACTCCAATGCCTATATTTTATAAAGAAAAAAAACCAATGTTCATTTAAAAAGGCATTACCAAGTCAGAGACGTTTAAGTCAAAGTGACTTATTGCTAAAAGAGTGAAACGAATATATACTTTCTGTTAAGAGAGAAAAGGACAAGAGATTCCACTGAAATATTTAAATTAAGCTCTCCCGTAATGTCGAACATTATTTTTTTATCGGCAAATAAAGATATGTTTGAGTCTTTAGGCATTCTTATCGTTAGAAGAAACGCGCCCTTTCGTAAATTGTATCGTAACTGCTTGTTACGGTTCTCAATATTTATTGTATAAATAGAAGCGTTAAATTTTTATAGCAAATAACTCTTAATTATTGGTAACTTTCAGTTAATTTATCTCGCAGATAGTCGACGGGAAGGCTGTCTAGTAGTAGTAGTAGAATGTCAAAAAAAATCATTTCAACAAAAAAAAATCTCTTGGTAATAATATTTGTATATTGTTCAATGGTTAATCTCACCGCAATGATTATGACAAAAGGAATTTATATTAAAAATCTTTGCATTGTCTTTGCGTTTTTACCATTCTTTAGCTTTACCTCTCTTTTTTACCATTCTCACTTGTTCTCTCGACGTTGCCGAGCTATAGTTTATCTAATCTAATGGTTTATTAAAACTAGACTAGACAGTAAAATGTAATAATTGATCTCAACTATAATTAACTGAGCTTACGCTCATAAAGCGAGCTTTTTATTTGAAGTATATAGTTTTAGAGTTTTCTATTAATCACAAAATTTTAATAAAATCAAAAATAATAGGTTTATAAATAAATTTAGTATTTATTTATTGATCAAAGATTTTTATGCATAAATCTAGTTAAAGTGGTGATGATAATATGATAGTTGTGATGGTTGTGAAAGTGGTGATAGTGGTGATGATTATGGCAGATAATAGTGATGATGATGATGATGATAATATAGAATATTATTTCACATACTTAACATATGTTACTAAAAGGTTTGAGCTTGATATAATGCCTGAGCCTAAAATTTTACCAAATTTATAAGAGCAAGATACTCAGCGAGTGTCACTTTGTTTTCTAAACTTTTTAAAAAGCTCGTTATCCGTCAATCATCATTTACACTTTTGGTAAAATTTTAAAAGAAAACTGTTATCGTGAAGCTAAAACTTTTCGGCCGCAATTTTTAAATAATCAAGCTTTTTTGTTAATTGACGATGAGCCTGCGTAACTGTAGACTTATAATATTTAAGTTAATTATATATTTTTCTACTCTCTCTTATATCCCCACCATTTTATATATATATATATATATATATATATATATATATATATATATATATATATATATATATATATATATATATATATATATATATATATATATATATATATATATATATATATATATATATATATATATATATATATATATATATATATATATAGTTATTATTATTTTAAGCAAGCAGTACTTCCGCTAGGTAAAATAAAAAGAAACCAAAACAGCCACAAATAGTTTTTAAGTCATTTCTCTACCTGCCATGTTATGCGTTGAAAAAACGAAAAAAAACACAAAATTTTAACTACTAAAGACCACCTATACTACGTCGTTTGTATGAAAAATTTAAATCACTGTACAAATAAAAATATATCTCACGTTACTAATCAAGTAAAGCCGACTAAGAAGGGTGAAGAGGTATATTTATTCTTTACACTTTATCTTATCACGAGAAGGGATTAAGAAATGCATGTTAAGCTTTTTATATTCATTAAATAAACCCTTAACCGAAATAAAGACGTCTTTGATAAAGTATATATATTTTAATTACTAAGAACTTTCAGCTTTGATATCTTGTGTGTATTTTTTTTAATTTACTAAATTAGATTGTGGAAAAAAAGGTTTAAATGGGATGATTTACATGTGAAGGTAAATATTAGAAGCTTTCTATTAGCTTTAGCATCATATTGTTATGATTATGACGATACTAATTGAGCCTAAAAGCTCATTCTGGTAAGACAAGAGCGCCAGAGTTACGCGTAAAAATTCTAAATCATAAAGTAAAGTGGATAACCACTTGTCTTGAACCAATATTGATATATAGGATTTAGTGTAATGCTAATAAAATAAGTGTTTGCTTATCTCTAAGTGAGAATCTTGGGAATAAAGGAAGATCATGTCGATGGGAAGACGGCCTTAAAAGAATAGCCGACGCTACATGAATAAGGAAAGACTTGGTAAAGTTTATGCTGGAAAGCAAGACGATGTTAGATAATTTAATTAATATTAATAATAATAGTAAGTTATATAATATTAATATAGTCAATAACCGTTATTATTTTATTCCTTCACTATTTATACATGGCAGGGTAGACAGAGGAAACTTTAGGAAACATTGTTGCCAGAGCGCAGAAAATGAAAATAGAAAAATCCATCTTCCCCAATGTGAATCGAACCTACGTCCACGTTCGTCCACCCACCGTCGCGTTTACAGATAGACGCCTCTGCACCACGACGGTTCTTTAATAAAGGTTATTATTTTTACTAAGTGGAAATCAAGCCAACACTTACGATTGTCGATTCAATTATATCTGACAAGGATAGCATCATACGAACATATAACGATAATATATGTAACAAAATTACAAGTTTCCATACAAATGGTTTTCAATAAATCACAAGAACTTTACTTGTACGTCTAGTGGAGTGGAATATGTAACAATGATCTAATTTTCAAACCATGTAAATCATTATTCTATACGAATTGTAGTACAGGAGATGAAGCCTAAAATGCCTTTTATGCTAATAACACATTTTATTATTATAATATTGATTTATTAAAAAAATATGAAATTATTGCTTATGATGGCATTACAGGAATATGTATGTTTTGAAACACGATATGTTTTAAATTTCATTCAGAACATTTATTTTTTATTATTTTTCACATAGACACATAATATATATTTCTGAATCAAGAATATTCATTATAAAATAATATTAGAAGAAATCAAAATAATAAGAAAATATTTTTATATATTGACTACAAACGCAATGCAATGAAGAAGTTGGTGAAACAACATTATTTAACCCTAAATTACTATGAGTAAGCAAGAATAGCAGTTAGCTCAAAGAGCGAACGTGCCTGTGTTTAGGTAGAAGTACTTAGAAACGATTAACAGTAAACGGTATTTACAAGGAATAGAATTAACAAGAATAAATCTTAACGTAACTTTTGTATCGAAATTACAAAATATACAAAATCAGTTAATGCATGATTTAGATTTTTTTGTACCGCTATTTAATATTTTAAATTTTATTTATAATGTGAAATCTGTTATTAATTTTCTTTTATTTTATTTAATTCATATATCATTACAAAACAGGTCACTATACGTAGCATTTGGCACTGTATACTCTCTTTCAGTCTCGCAAAGTTACATAAAAATTAGCTTAGACAAAAGTTAGCTGGCTTAGTTAAAAGTTATAAAAATAGTAATTTTGATAAATAAAACATATTATTAATAAAACATCAAATAATAGGGACGTAAATTTTATATCTATTTCAACGATTAAATTTAATAAACGACAAGAATCTAAGTAATATTGAGATATTGAGATGAGATGAAAGGTACGGATGCTTGAAATATTAAGGAGATCAAAATGTATTAACAAATTCTACACAGTAGCGTTTGAGACGAAATTATAGCAGAATCAATAAATTACCCAGATATTTCAGCTGTTAGTTCGTGAACTATATTTTTTTTGCTTTAGTATTATTTAGTACTTTTATTTATAAAGATGTGTGCTTTTATTTTTTTATAATATATTTTTTTACTTATCTACCTAAATTTTATATTTGAAAAATAAATAAGAAATATTTTTAAATAACTTTATACTTAAAAAAAATTAAAGTAATAATATCTTCAGCTACCCCCTTGACTATAAAAGTGCTCTTCACTTAAGGTCGCGAAGTCTAATGAAATTCTTGGCCACGTAATTGATTCTATTATATCTCGTTAAATCGATTGTGTGTTCAAACAATGAGATATACGGGCCATAGAACAAAATGTTTAATAGAAGTATCCGTTATGACATTTTTTAGAAACATTACTTGTGTGTTTGGATATATTTTTATATGAAGAGTTTAATGAAAGTTCACGAGGTGGAAGAAATATGCAACTTAGCGACTTAAATGTTAGTAATTTTACTTTTTTTTTTTTTTGCTTCACGCTTTATCCCGCACATGGCAGGGTAGGCAGAGGGAACTGCAGGAAAAGTGGGAACCTAGTGTAAAACACTCCGTTGCTTAATCCCTGCTTTTATTGTAATTTTTTACATCGTTTTAGAATTTTTATTTTAATTTTAAATAATATCAAACAATTATAAATCAGCTATCGAATTTACCAAAAGTAATAACTCATGTACCACTATTTTTTCTGGATAATTTTATAAATTTTATAAAACAAATATTTGTGTATATTTTTTTGTAATGGCAACGTAAAAAGCAACAAAAATCTCTTACTTAATATATTGAAAATGGGGAACAGAATGTCTTAAGACCAAATTCCCTTTTAAACTGATTTATTTAAATAGCTTTAAAACAACGTCATTTCCACTTCCTCATCTATGTATACACACATGCTTCACACAATCTCAATTTGTGTACCCTTTTGTGTACGTTCATTAGTTTCGGTTAAAAGTAATGAGTGGAATTAACTTTATTGATCCATTGTATAGACCTTGAGTTAGTAGTTTAGTTTAAAATAAAAAAAAAGAAAACATTTATTTAGAGATCCTTATTATTGATGTTAGACGACATGTCTGTAAAATTGTAGCAACTAGTTTTTACATAAAGGAAACACGTATATTTAGATATTTACGCACTATTATATATATATATATATATATATATATATATATATATATATATATATATATATATATATATATATATATATATATATATATATATATATATATATATATATATATATATATATATATATATATATATATATATATATATATATTTCAAGTAAGCGTAATACAGCGTAAAGCTATCTTGTGTAGTTTTTTTAATAAAATTAAGAACCACCTGAACCCTTCCTCTAACTAAAACTTAAAAGAATTTTTATTCTTATTCAGTCATATTAATTAATTCCCACAGAAACTAAGTTCAACGCGGGCGGGCAATAGATAACAATGATACGCGTAGTTTATAGAAACATGTTTGATTGTAATTCTATGTGCTTCATGCTTTATCCCTATCGTAGAAGGATAGGCAGAGGGTACCGCAGGAACCGTGGAAACCTAGTGTTAAGATACTCTTTCCTCAAGTGGGAATTGAACCCGCAACCCATCGCGTCCCGAGTTATATCTACTAATATTATAAAGCTGAAGAGTTTGTTTGCTTTTACGCGTAAATCTCAGGAACTCAAATTTGAATTGATTTTTTTATTTTGTCTTTATATTGAACAAAACTATTGGCTAAACTGCATCATGTTAATCGTTTTGATGTTAATAAATATACTAGCGGTGAGTGTTCCCTAGGCACTGACATTGTGTCATGTAAGTCATGTTATTTCAATTTGACTGTACGAGCAAAGCTGTAAGTAAAAGTTAATAATGTTATATATAACATAAATGATATTAAAAAAAAATTACTGTTTTTATCTTTACACAATCGTTTCTCTACATTACACTGCGTGTTTAATGTCGGAACTTAACACCGCGTCTTTTTACGTTAGGTCGAGGAAAATGAAATAATTTATTGTCCCCAAACAATACCTTTAATGATTATTTTGGTTAATTCCTATTGAATGAATAGAAATAACATCTAGCTTATAGATGACTAAGATGATTTAAAACGACATATTCATACATCAACTCTATATTTATTTCCAATATTCGAACAAAATAGATAAGACAAAAGCGTCTACAAAGTGTAGACATGAGCATTCCATATTAATCACAAGTAAAAATAGTTTTCAAATGATTCATATTTTGTGATAGAAGTGATCGAGTTACTTTGTAATGGAATTTGATGGGTTTGACATTTTATTTTTATTTTCTTTTAAGCTTTCATAGTGTACTGGGACAGCTTTTAGCTAAAAAAGTCATGGTTTTGGATATTATTTCCATTTAACGTAATTAAGAAATTAAGCAAAAATTGAAAATACTTGGTTAATCGAGTCTAATACAACTTCGTATTTACAAAACTTTTATTCGTCGTGATAGCGGATATTAGATAGTAAAAATAAAACAAATAGGTATTTAGGTGCATAGAATAACTTATAAAAAATATAATTAAATTAACAATACGTACGTATATACCTGGTATAAAAGTACATACGTATATACCTGGTATAAAAGTTAACTTTTTTATCTAATTCTCTTTTACTTTCACGATTTATCCCTCGCATAGCAGGGTGGCCAAAGTTGACAGTGTGTCAAGACACTCTGTTCCCTGCAATTTGCCTTTTAAGGCATTTCGTGTTGTGTAGTGGGACTCAACGCCACGCTTGTCTAGATGCCAGAATGAAGAAAATTAATATAAAATGATCTATCCTCATGTAGAAATCAAATCAACAAACCCCTGGCTTTGTAAAGCACGCGCTGATCCTCTGCGCCACGATGGTATTTCTAATATTTAGAAAAATTGAATATAAAATACAAGAAAATATTTATAAATACGAAAAAAATCTAAAAATATATTAAATACGTCTGTTGTTCAAAATTACTTGTGAAGTACAAGCCACAACCGACACCGCTTTTACATATACATATTGAAAAACAATTAACATTGATCTCGTACAATATAAATATTTGTTCGGACACTGATTACAATAACTTTAAAACGTTTGTGATAATAGTAATGTTTTAAACGCCCATTTGAAGTTCATTTGGATATTACTTTTTGTGAAAGCTCTTTATAAATTACATGGTTGCATAAGAAACGAGTCATATTGACGCTAATGAGAATTATGAGTTCGAATCGGATTGAACTTATTTAGGAAACAACAAACATAACATATATATATATATATATATATATATATATATATATATATATATATATATATATATATATATATATATATATATATATATATATATATATATATATATATATATATATATATATATATATATATATATATATATATATATATATATATATATATATATATATATATATATATATATATATATATATATATATATATATATATATATATATATATATATATATATATATATATATATATATATATATATATATATATTTCGACTTTTCCCATTGCCATAATGTCTGACAATGAATTGGCCTTAGCTAATTTCTTTAGAAATAACATTATCATAAATGAACTCCTACACAAAAAGCTAATCCACACTAAGCCCATACTTCGATGTAAATTACCTCCGGTATATAAAGCGTCCGTAAGAAATGCTTTTACAATATTAAAGCTATAAATTAAGTTGTAGTTACGTCTGCGAGATTTATTGGAATTTAAATTATTTCATGTTTTCTTTTGTATGGGTTTTGTTTGTTTTTTGTAAGAACTCGTCGTGTTCTTGAGATATTGATATTAATAAAACATACATACATTTTAACGTTTTTAAAATATATATAAGTATGCCATAATTGAATATTAACACACATTTTAAAGGGAATCCTTTAAACAGAGGGCTACAAGGTCGAAGAGTTATTCTGACCTCCACACGCGACGGACACAACACTCGCACTGTTAACCCAAGGAATGCTAAATTTTAGCTTTTTCGTTATTTTTACAGAACAAAAAAAGTTCGTTCTTCAATACTTGGTTCGATGGGATCGAACTTTAAATTATGCATTGGATTTTAATGCAATTTTCATAATTGCATTGGGTCTTTTTTTAATATCGTGATTACTAATTTTCGTTTAATTCATTTTGGCATGAAGAACCTGCATGCTCGATGCTCAATTCATGATTTAATCATTATGTTCAATATCATAAATGGTAACATTGATAGCAGCCATCTACTAGCTCAGCTTTCTATTTCAGTTCCTAACAAACTTCCTCGTCAACGCATTACTAAAATTTTTTACCATCCAAGAGTTCGTACAAATCTAGGTGCGTATTCTCCACTTGCTAGGATGTGCAACTTATACAACTTCCTAAATAAAAAGATAATAGATTTGGACATGTTTCATGATTCATTTTCAAAATTCAAACATACTCTGCATAAATATTACTGTCTAAAACTGTAATAATATATATATATATATATATATATATATATATATATATATATATATATATATATATATATATATATATATATATATATATATATATATATATATACCATGTAATATATATATATATACATATATATATATATATACATATAAATATATATATATATATATATATATATATATATATATATATATATATATATATATATATATATATATATATATATATATATATAGATATATATATATATATATATATATATATATATATATATATATATATATATATATATATATATATATATATATATATATATATATATATATATATATATATATATATATATATATATATATATATATATATATATATATATATATATATATATATATATATATATATATATATATATATATATATATATATATATATATATGTGTATATATATATATACTATATATATATATGTGTATATATATAGTGTTGTTTTTTATAGTAGTAATTTAATTAAGGTGTTATGGTTGTTATAAAACTTCTCAGACAATGTTGTGAATACCTGTAATTGGTGTACATATGAAGACCTGATACTTTTGACTATATATTTATATATAAATGTTTCATATATGTACTGTTGGTGTTCCTAAATAAATAAATAAATTACTATTGGATTGGATTTTAATGGTAATAAGCTAGTAATTATAATAAATTATATTTATAACTTATATTAATATAATAATAAATTGTATTCATAATAATATTTTAACTAAGTAGAAAAATCTTTACGAATATTTTAGATATATAAAATCCCTAATAACGAAGCCCTAGAATTTTTTAAAAAGGGATGCCTACGTATATATTATATGTATTTTTAATGAGCAAAGCTTAGTGTAAAAGCTCGTTATAAAATGTCATCCTTACCCTTTTCTATATAATAGTAAAAATTTATATATATATATATATATATATATATATATATATATATATATATATATATATATATATATATATATATATATATATATATATATATATATATATATATATATATATATATATATATATATATATATTATATATATATATATATATATATATATATATATATATATATATATATATATATATATATATATATATATTTAATTCATACTTAGAATCTAGGTCATTTGTACTAAACATTTCGTGTAACATGAAAAATCGCTTGTAGAGCGTGAAAACAATTTTAATTGCGTGGCCAGGACATTTCTGTTATTAGCACTTAATTTAAGTTTTACTATTAATAAAATATTTTATAGTAAACTAAACTAGCATAGAAAGGGGAGATAATTAATAATTATAGCAAAAAAAAAATAAGTTATAATAATATAAAAATATTTATCTTGTAAGTATACTTTTGCCTGTAAAACGCGATGATTTGAGGGTTCGATTCCCACTCGGGGAAGGTAGGTTTTTCTATTTCTATTTTCTTCGCTCTGGAAAGTGGGCAAAGCGCGGCGTTGAGTTCCGCCACTCAACACGCCTCAAATGCATCGAAAAAGGCGGAAAGCGGGGACGAAGAAAGCAGGGTGTAAGCAATGGAGTGACTTAACACTAGGTTCACATGGTTCCTGCAGTTCACTCTGCATACCCAAAGTGTGGGATAAAGCGTGAAGCTAAAAAAAGACATTTTGCAAGGGAATTAAGTTAATCAAAAATTTTTACGTGTTAATTTATGCTAAGGATAGAAAAAATTGGTTAAGTTTAAGACATTGTACTATATATCATGTTGCAGCTCAACTTTGGCTTATCATCGACTTTAAAGATAATCTACAATAGTTCATATGTTATAATTTGACATTAAAAACGTAAAATGCTATATAAATACATTTTAAGCATATTATTTTAAAAAATCATTTATATATTAACTATAGCTTTTTCATCGAAAATATGTAAAATATGTAACAACAACATACATACATATACATATACATATACATACACCTATTATAAACATCAAAAAATAGTTAATTTTTTAGAAATAATTTATCTTTTAATTTTTTTATTCAAATTCTTCATACAATATTCGCTAATCCCATGGCTGTGCAGTAGCTCACTAATGACCGCGGCGCGTTTTACCCGCTTTGTAGAAGTGCAAGTTTTCAGGTCACACTGTTGTACATTACTCCTTAAACAAGTAAGCTTATGCGATGAAAAGCTAAAATGATGCCGTATAAAGCTCCAAAGTAGGCTTTATTACTTATTTTAGCTGTAAATTACACGGAAATGAGGTTTTGACACGCCAGGGGCCATTTTATCTTTTTAAATGGGGAAAAATTAGAAAATAGAAAACGGAGAGTTGGCAAAAAACTCTCTGCTTATCTTAATAACGTGTTCCCTAACTTAACAACTAATTTAGCTCATTGAAAAATATTTTTACTTTATCTACAATATTATTGTAAAAACAAAGGGAATAATCGAAAATTTCTATGTGATATATACCACTTATAGATTTTTTTAAAAATAAAATAGAAGTACAAGTACAAGTCAAGTTTGAAGTGGTTACCTTCGCGCTCAGTTGCTAAGACTCTTAGTCTCCTTAGGATGTATCTAGCATTACTAAAATTATTACTAAAATTACTAGATGAAATAACAAAGTGAAACTTTGAAAGTTATTCATGATTAATTTACATAAAGTTTAAGTGAAATCCAGCACTTTAATCCGAAAGCTGATAAGTGCTTAACGAAATTATTCTTAAAACCAAACCTATAAATAATCAATGAAATCAATTTTAATTACAAACAACTTATTTTGTACTAAAAAAAGCTATGTCAACTGATATTTTCGAATAATATGTCGACAATCATTTATAATATATATTAAAAGACAAAAGGTTAATTTTTAAAGAAAAACATGGTTACACGTTTTTCTATGTACATTACATATGATTCTGGGTTCGATCCCCAGTCGGAGAAGTAGTAGGCAAAGCGCGGCGTTGAGTTCCGCCACTCAACACGCAGTGCCTCGAAAAAGGCGGAAAGCTGGGACGGAGAAAGCAGGGACTAAGCAACGGAGTGTCTTAACACTAGGTTCCCACGGTCCCTGCAGTTCCCTCTGCCTACCCTGCCATATGCGGGATAAAGCGTGAAGTTAAAAAATTACATATGATATGTAGATGCATTAAAAGACATAAATAACTTAAAAACAATATTACAGTGTAGTTCCCATTGCCAGCATATAACTGCCTCGATTAACACAAATTCATCGCTTTTATAGTCTTTATCGTCTAAAATAAATCTGGTTTCGAATTAGATTATTAATTATATATTAAGTTTATGGTATACTTCCTTTGATTCTAAAATGTTCAAACGAGCAACTCAATCGTGCTGTCAAAAATATTGTCATTTCTAACAAAAAATTAGACTCTCTCGACTTCTGTATCTTCAAAAAATATTTATGATTACTTTGTTGTTTTTTTTTAGCTTCACGCTTTATCCCGCACATGGCAGGGTAGGCAGTGGGAACTGCAGGAACCATTCGAACCTAGTATTGAGACACTTCTTTGCTTAGTCCCTGCTTTCGCCGTCTCACTTTTCGCCGTTTTCGAGGCATTGCGTGTTGAGTGGCGGAACTCAACGCCGCGCGTTGCCTAGTTTCCAAAGCGAAGAAAATGGAAATAGAAAGATCCATCTTCCCCGAGTGGGAATTGAACCCACAAACCGTTACGTTTACAGGCAGACGCTACGCTTCTGCGCCACGCCTCTATATGTATGTCTATATATCAATTTCATGCTGAGATATCAAGCTGAAATTATTTTATATGTATTTATATTATATAAAACTTATAAGAAAATTAAAATAATTGTTGCAAAAAATTGATTATTTCGTATAATTTTATATACTACCTTTTATTTTTGTTTTTTTTTGTTTGTTTAAGTTATAAATTATAATGTATTTTTTTTTCTTTTTTTTTAGCTTCACGCTTTATCCCGCACATGGCAGGGTAGGCAGAGTGAACTGCAGGGACCATGGGAACCTAGTGTTAAGACACTCCGTTGCTTAGTCCCTGCTTTCTCCGTCATTAATAAGAATGAATATAAGTTATATATAACGAATGAATGATGATATAATGAAATAATATGAATATAAGTTAATAAGAATGAATACAATCCGTCATGAATATAAGTTTTCGAGGCATTGCGTGTTGAGTGGCGGAACTTATCGCCGCGATTTGGCTTAGATGCCAGAGCGAAGAAAATGGAAATAGAAAAATCCATCTTCACCGAGTGGGGATCGAACCCAGAAACCGTCGCGTTACAGGCACACGTTGTGCCTCTGCGCCTAGACGGTCCTCAATTATAATGTTAATATGGAATTTTAATGTTCTATGTATTTTACATGAACTTAAAAGGTCTGGTGTGATTTTATTGATTAAATTTTTAATTTATTTTATTAAATTTATTTCCCAAATAGAATAAATAAATAAGTAAGTATCAAAAAGCCTATAATGACAGAACAAATTATCTCAGAGAATCCTGAATTTCAGCAGAAGTCCCTCGAAATTATATCCCTACAGACTGTCAAGTTCTGTAATGTCACATTAAAAATTAACGGGAGCTAATGTTACTTTATCTCGTATAATATTAACTATGGCACAAGTTTATGTTTCATTTTGCTTGAAATGTATATACACATATGTTAGTTTTTAAAAGCAATGTGAAGAAAATAGAAAGATTCAAGTGACTGATCACTCTATTATTAAATTTATAACAAAAATTTGAAAAATAAACGTAATCCATATTTACTATATATATATGTATATAGATTTACATATATATATATATATATATATATATATATATATATATATATATATATATATATATATATATATATATATATATATATATATATATATATATATATATATATATATATATATATATATATATATATATATATATATATATATATATATATATATATATATATATATATATATATATATATATATATATATATATATATATATATATGTATATAGATTTACATAACATGTACATATATATGTACTTACGATCACAGCCTTCTGGACCACAGGACTATCTGTAAGAAAAAGTAAATTTAAAACTTATTATTTTAAGTGGAAGGTTTAAGTAAATATAATATTATATTCACTGTTCGCATAAGTGAACGTCAAGTGTCAGATAAGATAGATAGGATTATAGGCTTTTAAATGTTCCTGAAATTTCAACACGATAAAACCATATATTTTTATTTTGTAATATCTGAAGCGATTACCAATTCTTTTTGGGATACTAAATTAACAGATTATCAACAACTAAATTCAACATGACATTTAAAAAATGAACTGTCAAATTGCCATTACCTTAGAACAGAACGGAATAAGAAATTAAGATATTAAAATAATAAAAATAAAGCAAGAAAAACTGCTTACTTTTAGATATTTTCTAAGTATATTCTCAATAATCGATATTAGTAAATGTGTAAGTTTGTGAATTTGGTACCTAGTCAGGACCAATAGAACCAAGGGTCAATGACGTAACGTGTTATTCCACAACTCGATACTTATATTACCAATTTAACCTCTTGTGAAGAGTGAAAAGTATGAAACTGAGTAATTCACGATATTTAGTTGTTCAAAAAGATGGTCAAACAGGAAGAAGGTCGGTTAATGGAAAAATTTTGCCAATGGCAAAAAACAACATCAAAACCTTTGAATACCGAAAAATCTGAATTTTTACAAATTATCAGTTATCATTATTTTTGAAAAGGTTAATACTAATTTTTAATTACACTGTGAAAAATATGCCATTAAAATTTCATCACCACACCAGGAAAGTACGACACTTAGGTCCAAGATTCAAGATGGAGTGGTTTTGGAAGGGTGGAAAGAAAGAACATGGAATTATGTCCTGCACAATTATTGTGAGACAGTGTCATAGTGAGAGAATCTGTTTATTCTCCATTTAAGATAATTAATTATTCTCAATTCTTCTTCACTTTCATAAGAAGATAAGTTAAATATCAATTTTCTCATCGTCACCTTGAATTTAGGCAAAGAGCGAGAAGACGTCTAAATTTGTATAAGCAATTACAGGACAAAACACTCAATTAAGTCGAAAGCTTGACAAAAATAATTAATAAACATAAGTTACTATTGTTCATCGAAAAAATAATTAAGATAACAAAGAAAACTCAAGCTCTCCTTACGACCCGTTAATTAGGAATGTAAATTTTATTATTTAAAATGTTTATATTACTTGGCAACGTATTTCAAGCAAAAATTGAATTCACACCAAATTATTTACGTGTCGCCCCTTTTAATTGTCTTCTTTTGTTTTGTTGATGTCAAATTAGTGAGGGCGTCGTGGCGTAGTGGCATAACATCTGTCTATAATCATGACGGCTACGGGTTCGATGTCCATTAGAGAAAACAAGTATTAACACCAATTTTCGTCTACTTAATCTACTGCAAGCGGGTTAAAAGGTGAAACTAAAATAAAATCATGTCTATTTCAATACTTCTTATCAGTTAAGTTTGATCTATATAACCTCAGCAAAGACTTAAAATAAGTAAGAAATGTAAAACTACTATATAAATAGAGCTCTTTTTAGTGTGCAAAAAAATAATTTTACTCTTTGAGAGAAATGACTCCTCTATATTGCAGTTATTACTTAAGGAAAACAAATAGCAACGATATTTATCCATAGAGCTCTACTAAATTAATATAATCATGAAGAGTAGAATTTTATGACTTTAAAACGTCAATCCACACTAAGTATAGAAAAAAATGTTCAAGACGACATAGGAAAATTTGAACCGGTGTCTTTGCAAACCGTACAAGCGCTCATACCACTAAACCATATATTAAAAAATAATATATATTTCCTTTTTTTTAGCTTCACGCTTTATCCCGCACATGGCAGGGTAGGCAGAGGGAACTGCAGGAGCCATAGGAACCTAGTGTTAAGACACTCCGTCTCTTAGTCGCTTTCTCCGTCCCCGCTTCAAAAAATATTACTAAACTCAAATTCATTTAACGATTCAACCCAATAACGTCCACATTTAACACAAAATATTATTTTAGTAACAATTTGTAAGCAATAGAAAACTGCTGTAAACAGTCATAACCGAGTCACGTAACATTGTCCTTTGCGCTCATTTTTCCTTCGCCCCAAGCTGTCGGCTGACCCTTACATTTGTTAGCAATTCTGACATTTAGTTATTTAGTTATAGCCCCTGGCTTCTGTTTGGATTTATTGTAAGAAACTACTGTGTGTATAAATAACCTTAAACGTATTAGAATCTACTTGTTCCTATCACATTTTTTTAGCTTCAAGCTTTATCCTGCACATAGCAGGGTAGATAGAAGGAACCATAGGAACCATAAGAATCTAAGAGAATCCATCCTTTCCGAGTGGCAAACCTCACAAACTGTCGCAATTACATTACAATTGTCCTTAAAACTTTTCATAAGTTTTTATTGATAATTTATTTATTTATTTATTTATTTATTTATTTAAGGACCACTAGTAGCTACTACATGTTATAATGACAAATGTTACACAATTATATGAAAATAGTAAACATGTGAAGCTTTTTAAAGTAGCCACAACAACGACAATATTTGTTTTAAAAATACATATTGTAAATATACATTGTTTTAAAAATACATTAACACGTAATTATAGCAACATGAGTAAAATA
Organism: Dione vanillae; assembly: GCA_037178615.1. NCBI lineage: Eukaryota > Metazoa > Arthropoda > Insecta > Lepidoptera > Nymphalidae > Dione > Dione vanillae. The sequence continues at coordinate 738,987 of JAZFAU010000242.1, read as the reverse complement.
ACAGTTAAAACTGATAAAAATCAAAGATATAACAAAAATTAAACATGTACTTAATAAAATTAAAATTAAAAACACAAATATTTTGAAATGATATAGGCAAATTAAAATTAAAATTAAATAATTCATTACTCATGCAAAGTTTACATTACAAAAAATCACTAAAAATATACAAATCAATATATAATGAAATTAAGAGAATACAACAAAAAATAGCTATTAAAGAATATTTATTATTCATTTGCATCTCTCAACAGTTCTAGAGCACGTTTACGATAAATCATGGCAGAGTCATTAAAAATATCTAGATCTTGACTAAAACCATTGTACAACCTAGATAATCTAGGTATTGGTGCATTATATCCCAGTTTTGTTTTAGATATTCTGACATCAAAAGTACCCAGAAAACTACGTGCATTACGCCTTGGAATGCGATAGTATATCTTTCCAAGTAAATGAGTACAGTTGATCTCATTACGAACTATTTTAAATAGGAAAGAAAGATCTAATAATTGTCTACTTAAAATTACTTATTGATAATAGTTTATATCGTCATAATAACCTGCTGATAGCTGTAAGATACCAATATATATATATATATATATATATATATATATATATATATATATATATATATATATATATATATATATATATATATATATATATATATATATATATATATATATATATATATATATATATATATATATATATATATATATATATATATATATATATATATATATATATATATATATATATATATATATATATATATATATATATATATATATATATATATATATATATATATCCTCCCACAGAAGCTATAATACACGAATCTGAATCCATCACACATATATATATCTTCATCAACATAAATGAGGAGTGTATTCACTAGAAAAACGACAAAAATTCCCTTGTTACAAAGTGGGTCTTGCCTCGACCCGCTTAGAAGAAACGAGTCAAGCTGCCACTCTCGATGTGGGTTAAATCATCCGAGCTAAGTACCTAAGTTACTAACAGCTAAGTGAAATGTTTAACATATGTTTATAATATGTATGAGAATATAACGAATGTAATATTTACTTTGAATTATAGACTATGTAGAGATTAGATTAGATTTTATAGGCTATGACTATGACTATAAACTATGTATATTTAAAGCTTCACGCTTTTCACGCTCGTATCCCGCAGACAGCAGGATAGCAAGATCGAACTGAATTTGAATTTTGAAATTGCTACACAGGTAACATTATCTTAACTGATTTCAAACATGTCACATATCTATATTTTTTTTTGGTTTTTTAATATGTGCTTGTTGGCTTAGTGAGCCATTCCAATAGCATTTTTGCTAAGGAGACAAAATCATAGAGACGAATGACGTAAATCACGTAAATAATATACTTTCTATTATATTTTAAATATGTAACATATTCTATGTTCTATAACTTATATCTTGTAAAAGTCAATACATTTTTAATAATTTTTACTAAGAAAATATTACCGGTATATTTAATTTTAAGGTTACAAGATAAGTTAAGGAAATCTAAATTTATGTTGTGAAATAAATTGTGAACACAATTATTGAAAAACTAAATATATGTTTTCAGACTACATAGTTATATAATATTCATTCATTATAAAATTCTGACTAGGTCTTTTTTTACAATATTTGTCACATTGATTTTCCCTTTTCCCCGCTTTCCGCGCTTTTGGAGGGATTGCGTGACGAGTGGCGCGTGACTCAACGCCGCGCTTTGCTTTACCAGAGCGAAGAAAATGGATATGGAAAAATCCGTTTTCCCTGAGTGAGAATAGAATCTACAAACTATAGCGTAACAGGCAGACGCTACGCCTCTACCTGTGCCACGGCGGTCCAAAAAAATACACTAAGAATATAAAAAAATTAAGTGCGAGTAGTACTTACGCAAAATGAAGTTAATGGCGATTTAATGACTTAACGTGAACGAAAAACACAACTTGTAACATTTGACAGATTTAAATTTGCGAATGTATGCACTCATTTCTCACTAAGAATTACAAACGTTCTTATTCTTTTTCTAATATGATTTTTTAGCTTCACGCTTTATCCCGCACATGGCAGAGTAGGCAGAGGGAACTGCAGGATCGTGGGAACCTAGTGTTAAGACACCCCGTTGCTTAGTCCCTGCTTTCTCCGTCCCCGCTTTCTGCCTTTTTCGAAGCATTGCGTGTTAAGTGGTGGAACTCAACGCCGCGTTTTAGCAGTGCGCCGCGCTTTAGTTTCCAGAGCGAAACGTGGTCCGATTGGAAATCGAACCCTCAAACCGTGGTGTTTACAGGCAGACGCTTCCGCCTCTGCGCCACGACGGTCCTTAAGTATTTTTATGATTTTTAAAATGTTAAACCACAATGAAGATAAAAATATTTAAGAAACAACTTAAAAGTTTCTAAGAAGTGCGGGATACCGCGTTTATCAAATGTATGTATCTTATATATAATAATACGAGCTGTATCCTTTTTCGAAGCATTGCGTGTTGAGTGGCGGAACTCAACGCCTCTAATATGATAAATGCATAAAATACCGAATTTCGATCTATTTCCCTTTTTTTGCACATAATTTTTTTGCCAAAGGTAATATTTATGGATGTAGGTTAACTTTGTGAAGTACCTGAGATTTCTATTTTGACCGACATTAAATAAACCTACGAGGATTTTATTTATCTCTTTTGAGGCACTAAACTTTTTCTTAACTCAATATTAAAAAGTGTTAAAAATTACCACCATATAAGTATTTCTAAAGCGTACAATCTAAGAAAAACGTAAAATTTAACTATAGTTCTAATCTTCGATCTCCCGAAACGTTCCCCCGAGGCCTGTGAAACGAAATTGGATTGTCAACTAAGAATACGCTGATACTATTGTAAAGAACTGTTCAAAAAGACGATCAATTCGCTCTTTATGTATGTATATAGTAGTGCTAGAGTGTGATTTTAAAAAGGCTCCGCAGCTTTTGACATTTATTTAATAGTTTTTATTTCTTACAATTTTACCTCCGAAATTTGAAATATATAATTTAAAACTTTTTATTGAGGAATTTCGCACTTTTTGATTCTTGTCTCCTGTCTTCCTTATATATGTAGATATAGTTTAGTTGGGCGTTAAGACTCTTCATAACATATTATTATTGCGGCGTTGAGTTCCGCCACTCAACACGCAATGCCTCAAAAACGGCGGAAAGCGGGGACGGAGAAAGCAGGGACAGCAACGGAGTGTTTTAACACTAGGTTCCCACGGTCTCTGCAGTTCCCTCTGCCTACCCTGCCATGTGCGGGATAAAGCGTGAAGCTAAAAAAAAATCGATCTATAATGATGTACACCAGATATTCCAAATCCTCAATATTAATATATCAATGGAAAACATATTTCAATGCAATATTATGTTTAATGTACCACCTATAGAATAAAAAAGTTCTCCGTTTACCGCTTTCCACATTTTCGTGGCACTGTGCGGCGGAACTCAACTTTGCTTACGCGCTATGCTTAGTTGCCAAAGCGAAGAAAATGGAAATGAAAAAAATTCACTCAATCTAAGCATGAAATGGAGTGTCTTAGCACTAGCTTCTTATGGTTCCCGCGGTTCCCTCTGCCTATCTTGTCATGTGCGGGATAAAGCGTGAAGCCATTAAATTGCCAAATCCACCCTCTTCGATTGCGAATCTAACCCACAAACCGTCATGTTTATAGGCAGACGCTGCACCATTGTGCCACGAAGGTCCTCAAACAGACGACTCGACTCATGGATTCGATGTTAGAACCATAATTGAATCAAAGTGAAATAGTTGTCCCAACATTGCCGTTAACCGATCTTCAACAACTCGGCATTTTATCGCGCCAGGTCGCCGTCATACCACACGTATAATTTTTTTTATGGTTAACACTGAACGCTATATAACTCATATATTTTAAAAAAACATGTGTTCATATTCGCTTTGTCGTCGTTTTTTCGTAAAAATATTGAAACTATGGACACTATTTACTATTTTTTACTGCTGTTTCTAAGCTGAGAATACTAAATGTTTCTGTTTTTGATAAAAAAAAACATAAAACAGAATAATTCAACACTAAATTTTCCTTACATTATGTCAGTACAATATAATGCCATATGCCTCTAGTATTGTGTTTGATAAATTATAAGGCCTCAGCATTGAGTAGGTTGTACTTATTAAAATCTGCTCACTGTACACTCACCTAAATTATAATTACAGTAAGTGATATTAGAAAATGGTTTATTTTCAATTCATGACAAAGATGTTGATATTAATTTGTATTATTTAGTAAGTATAACTATAGATTAGATACATATAAATTTTTACTATCGGGGTAGTCTTTAAAATTTACTTAAAATTTTTAGTGTTTTTTGCTGATTTCGGTATAAGACTTAAAATAATATAGTTTTATGTGAAATATTAGCAGTCATTCAAAGAATAGCAAGTGAACGTCCAATGTAAAAGTGACAAGACCTTTTTTATACAGTTATTTTTTTATACTTTTTTTTATATACACTTTATGCCGCACATTACTATGGGTAGGTATTGGGAATTGCAGGAACTGTGGAAACCTAGTGTTGAGACACGCTTTGAGTCATTTAAAAAGCCACATTTCTTACCAGAACGAAGAATGGAATTAAAAAATCTATCTACCCTAAGAGGGAATCGAACTCACAAACGTGTCGTTCGCGTCTGCGCCACGACGGGTTTATTCCATTTTAACTTCCTTATAACATTCATACTACATTCGGTACAGAAGTGAAGATCACGTTTAGCTATAAAGGATAGCCCTCTAGCCCGCTTTTAGTATATCTACATTATTTAGTCCCAAATAAAGTGGTACCTAATTATCGACATAGCTCATAGTATTAGCAAGCTATAGTAGCAGTAACGTTTGTAGAAAACCGGAAGCTGTTATGGGGTAAATGCTTTCCTAGATTGTATAGCGCTTTGGGAAGCGTAGTATATGACTATCTCCAAATAGTTTATGTGGCGTCATACGCAAAGTAGTTGGTAACGGTTGGATGCGACAAGCCAAAGATGTCATGCTACGGTGCCATTAGATGTCCAGCAGGACGAAGACTAGCTTATAGTTATTTATCCTCTAGCTTCAAGCGTTATCTCGCATATAGCAGGGTAGACAGAGAGAATGGCAGGAGAACCGTGGGAGTCTAGTGATAAGACACTCCTTTTTTGTAGCATTGCATGTTGAGTAGCGGAACTCAACGCCGTGCTTGTCTAACCACTTTTCGAACCCACAAACCGTCGCATTTACACACAGACACTGTAACTCTACGCGACGATCTTATATATTTTTGTATATACAATATAATTGATAAGAAAATAAATATTATCAAATATTCTTCGTTACATTATTAATAAGCAAAATTAGCATTGAAAGCCTTATCGTGAAACATTCAAACGCCTCGAATAATTAGATGAATTAATTAATTTAATTAATATATTTAGACAATATTACTCGAAGAATCACTTTGATATTTAAAATTAGATAGATATTTGATACTCTATTGTTAATATTTCTAAAGTCTTCTTCTGTTTCAAAGGGTGGGAGTTCAAGGTGTCATATTTAGAAATTCAACATACAATTAAAGTTAAAGACATTAAATTCGAACAGCAATCGGAAAACGGAGAGCCTTAACACTAGGTTAGATAATGATATTTAAAATATTAGAATTTTCTTTGCATATATTGGGCAGATTAGGCACAGTGATTTAGTGTCGAAATATTCCGTTCTTCGCTTCCCCTAGGATGTAAGATTTTGTGTGTAAAGCAACAGAACTCACTGCTGCGCTTTATCTACCTAAAGCGTTCAGATAAAATCTTCAGGTCTTGAATAAGATATAAACCACGAATTAACCCATGATGGCATCAATAAAAAAACCTTTTTTTTTTTTTTGTTGACGCAGGGGGAAATCTTCAAAGATACCCGACTCCTGGGGGGGAGGCCGGGTTATGTGAGATTGTACTCACTAAAACTCCCTGCGATGGCCGCCACAACACGGAAAAACGGAGAGGCCACGGGATCGCTTTCGCAGCACGTCCGCGGCCTCGCGTGCGTTGCTCCGCTCGTGGTTTGCGGAGCCCTTCTCAGAGTCAATAAAAAAAAAAAAATACCTAGACATTTTTAGACGGTATAATTTCTATGCGTGACTGTCACGCATCTAGCGTTCAACTATAGAAGTAAGTGGTTGATTCTATTCCAACAAGGAAATATTAATCATTACCTCCAATTCACTCATGTCATAAATATATCTACTAGGTTCCTATGGTTCCTGCAGTTTCCTCTGCCTACCCTACCCTGCCATGTGCAGGATAAGGCGTGAAGTCATAATTCAAATCTTTACGTGGCTTTGATACAAGGAGCGAGTTTCTTCACTTAAAAATATGTTGGATATCGGAGAGTGGGCTGTCTCAGTAGCACACTTCCTAATTTATAAGGCTATTATTACCAAAAAAATTAACCAAATTAAATATACTTTACATTCCTCCGCAAAAATAATTAAAACTTTTTATTACTCTCGTAATTCGATAGCGTTATTTGTTATTCGTTCATTAGTCTTTGTAGTCGTTATTCGATAAAATATTTCAAGTGATGATATAAAGCCGATGTTAAATAGAATAATCGTGAAAACTAGTAAGAGTTTATTTTTAAATATATCGGTTTCTGCATAATTTTGAAACTAACTGTCGATATTTTTATTAATTTGAACGTGTTAATCCACACTGTGTATACAAAAATACTGCAATAAAACGCACGAAAAATTTGAAAATATATGAGAAGTTTAGTAGCCAGAGCGCTTCGACGATTTCCATGGGGTACAAGTTCAATTCCAGTACGGAATTCGTACACTTACTTATACTGCAGTAGAATTTTATATATTTATTTCAATATATAATGTTGAATTTCTCCACTTTACCACGAAATAATAATCAATTTTTTATACTATTATGGCTTAAATTTTATTCCGTTCTGTTCCATAACATTAAACATTTTTCCAAACACATACACACAAATATCGGTAATAATTTCAACACAAATATCTCAATAAAGCAAGTGGGTATTTGTAAATATTTCAATAAGGAAACATACTCAGATAAGCCTTTGAACCGAAGTAAGCGTGAGGGAGTAACATTATGTTTATGAAATCATTTCTCTTTGTACTGTTTACAGACATTTATGTTAACTTGTATTTTAATATTAATACAATATTATGATAATAATAATTCGTATTTAATATCTTCAAATTTTATTTTTGTAATATTGACGCTTAAAAGGCGACACTGTTGTGTTTTTTGACATGTTCATTTACAATTGAGAAATCTTTGAAATGCCTAAAGTCTTCACGCTTTATCCCGCACATGGCAGAGTAGGCAGAGGGATCTGCAGGAACCATAGGAACCTAGTGATAAGAAACTCCATTGCTGAGCCCATGCTTTCCGCTTTTTCGAGGCATTGTGTGTTGAGTTGCGGAACTCAACGCCGCGCTTTGTCCAGTTTCCAGAGCGAAAGAAAAAGAAAATGGAAATAAAAAAATCCATCTTCTCCGAGTGTAAGTCGAACCTACAAACCGTTGCGTTTACAGGTTGAAATGTGTATTAAAAAATAGTTAAAATTTGCATTGAAATTGAGAAATATTAAAATGTTTTGTCCAAACGATCTTGTGTAGAATGGAGGAGGTGGTAAAAAAAACAAATATATATATATATATATATATATATATATATATATATATATATATATATATATATATATATATATATATATATATATATATATATATATATTTATATATATTTATATATATATATATATATATATATATATATATATATATATATATATATATATATATATATATATATATATATATATATATATATATATATATATATATTTATATATATATATATATATATATATATATATATATATATATATATATATATATATATATATATATATATATATATATATATATATATATATATATATATATATATATATATATATATATATATATGGCCTCCGCTTAGTCAATCAGCTTCAAAAGCAAACAGTGCAATTTTTTATATTCCATCTAATGACTAAATATATTATGACACAAGCGTAACGCAATGCTCCATATAATAATAAAAAAGTTATAGAAATTCTTATATTTCTTTAAAAAGCCTTACATTATTAAACATGCGAAGAAAACTGAAACGACACTATTCATAATTGAATTTGCTTGCTATAAGAATTTCGATGAATTGATATACCGAAACTTTCTTTTCCTAAATCAATTCAATTTTATTCGTCCAAAATTTAAACTTATCGTAAACGATATAATCAATGTGGAGTCCTTTAATAGACCGGTGAATTGGAGAATAATTTTAATTGTAACAAATATTTACTTTAGGAATCGAATCCACAGCCATCACGTATACAATTAGCCTCAGTAGAATGACTGTGTAAAAATGGTGTCAAATATTTTTAGATTTTTTTCCTTTAAAACCATCAAAGTATTGTAACCGCTAAACCATACGTTTTCATCAAGCTACATCAAAACATTAGATATGTTTGACACAACTTATTTATGTTGTTAGCATTTACATTTTAACTGTTGTAAATTATTCGTTTTAAACAAAATACGAGTGTCCAAATTATAAGCACATGTCAAACTAAATTCCTCTTTGAAGTGAGTATATCCACGGAACCCTACCAAAGTGGCGTAGACATTAATAAGGGCCAGATGCGGCGAACGTAGGTCGAATACTAATTATGAGAATAAATGAATTAATTTCTTAATAAGATTGGATAACGAAGTTCCTGCGTTAGAAACCGTGGAAATTGTTTCTGAAAATTTATAGGTTATTTATATATTTATTTTGATTATATATTTTCTTTGGGAATTTTTGTTATTGATAGTTTTGAACTTTGACTAGAAAATTAAAGCATTTAGTCTAAAAGCACCTACTACCATCAGACACTCTATCCCTATCGGTATTGGCAGCTTAAGCGCAAGGTTGAGACCAGATCTTCACATTATGGAAAAAAACTATTTAAAATGCCATTGCTTTACCATGCAGGATTGCAAGTCCTAGGCAGCCGGACTTGTAGGTTTAAAAGGATACTACCTAGAGGTGTCTATCTATCTACCTATGTTTACTCCAGTCTTTACCTAACAAAATTACTTTGAAGTATATATATTCTAGAAATAAAATAATAATAGTTCCAAATTAGCTCAGATTTTTTACGAAACTTTAGTAAGAAGTCGCTGTTATACATCTCGCTACTGCTTTTGCCACCTGTCACATAAAAATTAACTCTAACATTATTCCTAATCACAATCTGATCTGAAGACACGACGCGAGCTTAGCGGCTTTTCTGTATTTCAAAAGGGTCGAAACAATATCATTGTGTGATTTACTTTCCAAAGATATGTGATTCTTATGGCATTGGCATCTAACTTCCCTGAGAGGGTTTTATTATTATTATATAAGAGAAAATGCTAGCTTTCTTGACATTACTTACGGGATGATAAGCTTTTTCAATACCCTTTAATAAGTGGAATTAAGGGTTTAAGTGGGGCCTTTGTAGTCTATATTTATGGAAAAAAATTTAAAAGATGCTGCTTCGAAATTCGTAGTAATGCCTTTACCGCCCATAGTAAGTCACTGATCGTATAGTATATGTTTGGTATTTCGTCTCCACAGACATAGGGTACATTAACTGACATTTATTAGGTTTTGTCCTCATTCTTTTGGTCCACATACAGAACTCCTCTATTGCGCTATGTAGTAATTGACATAAAGGGTTTTGCATTGATCTAAATATTTTTTCTCCAGGACCCAAATATTTAAACTGATGTGATATTATAGCCCTTGTCGATTTTATACACTAGTAAATAATAAATCATAAATATCTGTAAGAACTCGGTACACATTGTTATGTTACTTAGCAATATATATTTAATAATCTTCTTCTTTTAATTTATAGCGTGAAGAATGTGCCAGTTGAGCACAATTCACTTCGCCAATGTTACGTTGAATGGAGAACTCACAAAGAAAAATGTACGCTAAAAAGGAGATAACATTACGTAAAAGAAGAATGCATGTTTAAAAGAGATCCAGTTTAAATTTTTCATCTGTAACAAAATCAACAGATATCTACAATATGTACAGACAACATATTAGGTTAGTAATAGATAAGAGCATGGCGTGGAGTTCCGCCGCTCAACACGCCTTGAAAAAGGCGGAAAGCGGGGACGGAGAAAGTAGGGACTCAGCAACGAAGTTTCTTAACACTAGGTTCGTATGAGTTCTGCAGTTCCCTCTGCCTATCCTGCCATTTGCGGGTAGTCGGTAGAAATTGTCAACGTCAAAATGTGACAGCAATCGGTCTCATTGAGAGTGACATTGGCTTTTACTATTTAGCAAGTACTCTTTTAAAATAAATTCTCTCTTCTCTTCCACATACGAACGCCATAGAAAAATATAAGAAAATCTTACTCTTAAAACATGTTAGATAAAATGCTTACAAATTGTATATTTAGGATATGTATATGGAAAATAAGTATTTAAACTAGGTAAATAGGTGTCTTATGGAATCCTGGTCACTTCCAATCAGCCAGTACCATTCATTAACTGTCTTCAAAAAGTGAATTTTGTCACTTACTGTAAGTTTTTTCTAAAATGTAAATAAGATTTGAGACAAAGAAAAATAATGTCGTGCATACCGACCTTAATATGACTGATTTAAAAACCTGAAATTTAGGCATAGGCTGAATTAATAACTAGTCTAGCACAATTAATTTATATTCATACCTATTTAAATAGTAGCAGAAAATCCTTTATTTAGGGTCAAACAAAATATTCGACGGGATAAATAATTCGGGCACCTCTGGGACAAAAGACTTGAAATACAGCAGTGCATACGAAATTGAGTCTATTTGTATTGAAATAAGATCGGCACAACAACGAAAATTGTATATCATTTATCCTCTACTACTTACAAAGAGATATATCTAAGTAAAATGTGTTTTGGTAAAATAAATCTTATATATGAGGTGTAAAGTTGATTTTGCATTGGTTTTTGTAAGTTATTCAGGTGTAGTAAACATGTGGGTCGCATTGAAATAGTGTAAACACTTAATTATGTCTCTTGTTAGAATATTCATTGGGACTGGAAATATAAGTAAATATTTTATCGATAGTTACTTTGATTTTGATTTTTTTTTTGCTTATTTTATAAAATAAATATTAAAAGCTTCACGCTTTTTCCCGCATATAGCTATATAGACCTAGAGAGCTTTTTTGTTGTGATATTGTACATATATCTGGTAGTAAAACTTAACGCCTCGCTTTATCTTATAAGCACAGTGAGAAAAAATAATAATTCTTACAGAACGCATGGCTTAGTGGTCAGAGCGCTTGGACGGTTTCAGTTAAGTACGGACTCAATTAAGCTGAGTGTAGATTGTTATGTCTTTTTTAAGTATTAATTAACTGTCTTCATATGGGAATCGAACCAACAATAATTGCTTTTATGCCCACACACTGTGCCATTGTGATAACTAGTTCACTTAATAACAATAATATTTAAAATCTCTTTAGGTAAAAGTATGTAGTGTGATAAATATGCTATTTTAATCCAAGTATGCTGTTTTAATCCACATATCCTTGTCGAGGATAAGAAATGTCCTTCAAGCTTATCTGTACGATAAATAAAGACCACACAGAATTGTTAAATATAAATATTGTACCCGAAGTGTAAATTATATAATTTTATTGTTACAAACTTTTCTACAATAGTTATATATATATATATATATATATATATATATATATATATATATATATATATATATATATATATATATATATATATATATATATATATATATATATATATATATATATATATATATATATATATATATATATATATATATATATATATATATATATATATATATATATATATATATATATATATATATATATATATATATATATATATATATATATATATATATATATATATATATATATATATTCGACACAGTTAGGTTTAAACATATAAAAAATCCTCCAAATTGTTATTGAACCCAGGACCGTCGTTTAATTAAGAGTTAATAGGTTAATTCGACAAACGAATCTATAACTAAAAAAATTACTGGTAAACAAAGATACATACTTATAGCCCCATTTCAAACCACTGCCTGTTGAGTGACAGGTACCCTACCCTACCCGACTACCCTTATCATTACCTACCTCATCGTACCTCTAAGCAAACATCAAAGATACTTCTTCAGGTATCTTCATTAATGTATAAATAAAATAATTTTTAATAGAAATCTTTTTTGATGTATAACAGTAGTATGAAATATATCGTAGATTTTACCAAAGTAAAAAGTTTAGTTATGATTAATATGAGGATGGCATAAAACTATTATAACAATTAGCAAAGAACAAAATGAATCGTCTTAAATTTGTTTACCAATACTCTATATACTCTATAATGACCCTTACCATACTATTGTGTATATGATGAAATATGTCTTGAATTTTTACATATATCTTTTCAGAATACATATTACATAGTTATATATTATATAGTTTTCGTCTTTACCTAAATTATAGCTAGTGTCATAATTGTATACATACAAAAATATCTTTTTTTTTTTTTTTTAGCTTTACGCTTTATCCCGCACATGGCAGGGTAGGCAGAGGGAACTGCAGGAACCAATTGAACCTAGTGTTAAGTCACTCCGTTGTTTAGTTTTCTCTGTCCCCACTGTCACAAACAAAATATTTTTATAACATATTCAATATATATATATATATATATATATATATATATATATATATATATATATATATATATATATATATATATATATATATATATATATATATATATATATATATATATATATATATATATATATATATATATATATATATATATATATATATATATATATATATATATATATATATATATATATATATATATATATATATATATATATATATATATATATATATATATATATATATATATATATATATATATATATATATATATATATGTATATATATATATATATATATATTTCATTGTTTAAATATTTTAAAAAATGTCGAAGGACGAACCGTCATCCAAGTCAAACAAGATGAACTGTACTCTGCCTCAATTTTCATTAAAATCGTTAAAATTTAGTTATTTAAGCATGAAGCGTAACATATAGACTTGCATATATATTTATACATTTAGTAAAAATATAAGCTATCGATAGATGAAATATATATATATAAAGAATTACTATGTCTAATATTATATATTTTTGTATGTTTTTGTGTGTATTCGTCAACAATATTCTTTCTTACTAAGAACGAGGAGAGAAGAGAAGAACTAAGAACGAGACGCGAAGAGAGAAGAGGAACAGCTTATCCTATTTTAATTTTAAATAAAACAATTTAAGCGGATTTATCGCGTATATTAACATTCTTTATGAAACCCGAAGTTTCGAACATTTTGCAGTAGTCCGTGGTCACGGGTACACTGAGGTGGCATTCGTCTGTCATTTGATATAATTATTATATCAAACTACCGCCAACGGTTCCCGAGTTGCCGTCGTCCATAAAAAAATTAGGAACGTCGAGTTTCATAAAAAAATGTTAATATACGTGATAAATCCGTTCAAATTGTTTTATTTAAAATGTATAAAAATCGCGAAAATCAAAGAACTTACCATTTTAATTAATTTTTCACCATAGTATTATTTCATATTTGGGATTTTATTTAAAATTGGTTCAAAAATTTAGGTATTTTATAGTATTAAATTGTTAAATAACTGTTTCCTTTAACACATAGACAAACTTGCGTATACTGATGGTTAATAATGAAAATATAAAAATACAGATATCTAAAATCACTTTCACCTTTTACTGTAGTCAAGGCTTTATACAGAGTAATGAATTGTGCGTCAAAAGCAGCCGCTCAACGATCGCGGAAATTAATTTCTTCTAACCGCTTTATATTGTTTTTCTTTGACGAAACAATTGTTTAACCCATTCTATGGATGTTATGTTTAAATGTAAGAAGTCAAAGACATTTTTTCTCAGCAATAAGTATTGATATTTATTTTATCAAAGTGTTTCTATTTTTTTTTAGCTTCACGCTTTATCCCGCACATGACAGGGTAGGCAGAGGGAACTGCAGGGGCCGTGAGAACCTAGTGTTAAGACACTCCGTTGCTTAGTCCCTGCTTTCTCCGTCCCCCCTTTCTGCCTTTTTTTTCGAGGCATTGCGTGTTGAGTAGCGGTACTCAACGCCGCGCTTTGCCTAGTTTGCCAAAGCGAAGAAAATAGAAATAGAAAAATCCATCTTCTCCGACTGGGGATCGAACCCAGAAACCGACGCGTTACCACATTTAGTATGTCATGTCTTTTTCCTTCGAGAAAACGCGTGAACTGCTGGTACGTACAATGCTTACGAAGGAAGGTCTACTCTATACTTCTACTCTAGATCTCTTGCGCACGTCGTTTGGTCATTCGTTCTCTCTCACTCTCTGTCTCTCCCTCTCTCCGTTATATATACATTCAGTTAATGCAACTTACGCTCAATGTTAATATATAAAGAATTAATAAGCATTAAGTTTACTCTATATTAACACTAATCAACGTTAACTGGTATAATCAATGCTAGAATTAATAATAATAAAGACCGTCGTGGCCCAGAGGCAAAAGCGTTTGCCTTTAAACGCAACGGTTTCTGGGTTTGATTCCTACTCAGAGAAGATGGATCTTTCTAATTCCATTTTCTTCACTCTGGCAACTAGGCAAAGCTCGGCGTTGAGTTCCGCCACCCACCACGCAATGTCTCGATAAGGCGGAAAGCGGGGATGCAGAAAGCAGGGACTAAGCAACGGAGTGTCTTAACACTAGGTTCATATGGTTCCTGCAGTTCCACCTGCCTACCCTGCCATGTGCGAGATAAAGAGTGAAGCTAAAAAAAACATAATAAATTTTAAGAAAAATACTTTTTTTTAAATAACACGTCATATTATACCAAAAATGGTAAACACATAGTATTACCAATGTATTGCTTCATCGAATTTTAATAGACCTTAGAAAGGATCCTTTTTACATATTCAATTTGAAGTAATCGCCTGAGGTCCCATCCACCTAACATCTTCTTTAGAGTAAATTCATAAGGGCGTTATAAACTACAAGTTTGTCTTATACTGAGATTATTGGTAAAAATAGTCGGTTTTTCTACGGAATAGAGTTAGGTAGCGTCAGCATAATATATTTACTTATAACATATATCTCAACTGAACTATTAAAAATATATATTTATATTTATTATCTAGTTGTAAGTACTTTTTTATTTGTATAGATTGTTGATTCAAAATTAATTTTATTCATTTACGAATAATGTTACATCTATTGTTTGGTTTTGCCTCAATGAAAATATTCTTAAGTCAGAATCCCGATATATACGTATAATATTTTAATGTAATCGAACGTATCGTAAATATATTTTAAGAAATGCTACAAAATTAACCATAAACAAATATCTCTAAACTAAATTTAAACTACAATTAACTTGAAACCTTCAAGAAACAAAAAAAACACAACTTAATTCCCAAAAAAAAAAGTATAATCAAAATAAAGAACAAGCAGGGGTGCGATTTAAGCCTCTCTTATTTGCTATAATTGAATTCCAACGATAAATTTGACATAAGACCGTTGTCACTAGCAATAAGGGCCAGAAAAAAAATCTCATAAATTGGTATGCCCATTTTATTTTCTGTCGCTACCCTAAGGGCAAGGCAATCAGGGTACGGATATAAAGGGATGGTATATACAACGTCGTAAACCGTCCTGCACTCGGATTATACGAGATTTGTATCGAACGATGTTTTCCTTTTTATTAATATATTACTTGTATGTAAAGCTCAGCTTTTTAGAGCTTTCCAACACGTTTGCGTTGTAGTTAGCTTATTATAAGTAATCAGCTGTTATATTTTACATGTCAATTGCTTTTTCTCGCAGATTTGTTTCTATAGACAGGATATAATAACTGAAAGTTATGTGTTACATAATATATTCTAAATGTCATAAGAATCTTTGAACGGGTAATATGGGTTACATCGAAACGAATAATGTAAATCGTCTACATCTTATAGTCCTTTATAGCCTATAATATGTTATAGCCTATTGAAACCAGCAATTCCTGAGGTGCGTGTATTTATCTCAATTAGTTAAGCTAAGCTAAAGTTAAAACTTCTTTACTATACTAATTATGTACTGCTATTGAAATCACATATATATATATATATATATATATATATATATATATATATATATATATATATATATATATATATATATATATATATATATATATATATATATATATATATATATATATATATATATATATATATATATATATATATATATATATATATATATATATATATATATATATATATATATAAATGCATTGTACATTTACACGAATAACTCATGAATAAGACATCAAATTATACATACTTAGCATCAAAAATCATAAAAGCCAAGTTTTAAACAAGATTTCAAACACGATATTCAGTTTTCGCTTGCTTCTAGAGTATTCAGTAATAAAGTGGTTGAATAGAATCGATAAGTCAATTGAAAGGAAATTTTACCGAAGTTATAAGAGGCTTTCTTCGTTCATTTCGCCATAGTGACTTCATGAGTGCCATTATTAACGTTCGAGTGAACTAAGAATGTAATGAAATCTGTACAGAATTAAATTTTTCATTTATAAGTAATGGATGTTTTGTTTATTTTGTTGTAAATTGTTCTAAATAAGTAATTTGGCGTTGAGTTACGCTTTCGAACAAGGCATGTCCAGATAATTGTATGGAAGCTGAGAAACAGTGTGTTTTAAATACCAACACTCTGTGCAGAAGCCCTGCTTGAGATATTATTAAAACACATTGGGTTTTCTTTATTTTTACATAGTGAACTTATATTTAAATAATAATTATAATTAGCTTCACGCTTTATCTCACGTATTGCAGGGTAGGCAGAGGAAACTGCAGAAACTGTAGGAATCTAGTGTTAAGACACTCCGTTGCTTAGTCCCTGCTTTCCCTGCCCCCTTTTCAAGGCATTGCGTGCTGAGTGGCGGAACTCAACAACGCACTTTGCCTAGTTTTCAGAGCGAAGAAAATGGAAATAGAAAAATCCATTTTCTCTGAGTGGGAATTGAACTCTCAAACCGTCGCGCTTACTAGTAGACACTTACACCTCTGCGACACGACGGTGAATTCAATTAAATTATTTATATCAATACGATATATTTCTTACAACACTGTTGAAGCACAGAGGCGTAGCACCTGTCTTTTAACGCGACAGTTAGTGGGTTCGACTCCCACTCTATCTCTCTTACTCTTACTCTCTTATTTTCTGCGCTCTGGCGACTATATAAAGCGCAGCGTTGAGTACACCACTCAACACGCAACACCTCGAAAGAAAGCGTGCCTTAACACTATGCTCCCACGGTTCCTACGGTCCCCTCTGCCTATCCTGCTATATGCAGGATAAAAGCGTGAAGCTATAACTAGCTATATAGCTATATTTGTTTTAATCATAACATTAAATTTTTTTTAGCAATTTTATACTAAGTAAGAACATTTTACGTGAAGAACAGAGAGTTTTGACACTATACTCTCCTAATTTGCCTATTTTGTATCTCTCCACACATATCAACCCCATACTTCTGTACCCTGTATACGAATAAAACATTTGTTAATATTTTATTACAGAAGGAAATAATGATAGGATTTTTACGTTAATTATAGAAAGCGGACCAACAACAATCAACAGAGAAGCGTTATAGTAATTTATGGAGTGTCTGGGGCTCCTTTAGCGTGGTACAAACTATAAGAACAGGCGATTAAATAAATAAACGTTTATTTGGTAATAAGTGAACAAAAAAATCAGTAAATACGTAAACAATATTTGATATTAATTAAAAAATAAATAATTTACTCTATAAACACTTGGTCTGTGCCCTTTTTAGCTTTAAATATTACTTACATTCATGTTAATACATAGTATGTAGAATTAAATAATAACGAACTCTTGTCTTATCTTTACCTAAGATAGATATATTTATATAACTCATTAATAATTTTATAATTTTAAAGAATTATTAAAATTTTTCAAATTTGTTAAAATAATTTTTTTTTATAAAATTAAGATTTTAGAATACAATAATTACAGACGTCAGTAAAACAATTTTACAAATTTTAAAACAAAACACTTTAATTATTAAAAATTAATATATTTTTCGTTAAGTATATTTTTATAGATTAACGGTATCAATGATAAAAATCAAAATTTTTTAAGCAATCAGATCTCATAGTCATAATAACATACTAGGATAATTCAAAATATAGAACATTATTGATATATACTACCAGTAGTTTTGTTTACCCACTTTAAACTTGTCACTTACACCTTAAAGATATAATTTATAGTATAAGAGCCAGCGCGGTCGAAACACAAAAGCCAAACATTTAATATTAGTACAGTTAACTTCACGATAAACGTAAAACAGCTCATTTTTCATCATTAAAGTTCTATTATTACCAAATAGAGTTAAATCGTAATAGATTATATATATTTATTCATTTTTATCATCATTTACATAGAAATGAGAAGATTTACTTTCCTTATATTATTGTTATGATTTGTTTTTTATATTTACTACAGCATTATGAATTTCTACCCACCATGCACAATCAGTAACTAAAGTACACACATAAATCAAAGTGAGCCGCAGGAACCTTGGGAACCTAGTGTTGACACACTCAGTTCCCAACCTTTCGCCAGACGCTACGCCTCTGCGCCACGCATAGCTTTATCAAAAGCATGCAATAAATTATAGTTGTAAAACCTAATACAACTTTAACTTAAAAAAAAAAACAAATAATGTGAAAAAATGTCATGAAATGTAAATATAGTCTCTCAATCTTTTTGCTCAAATAAATATATTTTATCTCTTTCTAATATTGAAATGTGCCAAGTGCCAGACAAAGATAGAATATGAGAGGTATATTTGATTTTGGGAAGAACTCTGTTTGACACCGTGGTCTAATCTGTGGCCAAATAAGACTAGAAGTATGACACATGACAGGTTCTGAGTGCCTGACGTAATTCTTATCGCAGTTAAATTAGATGACATCGAACTGATTAACTTAACTTAATAAATATATAAAGAATGAGGCGTTGAGTTCCGCCACTCAACACGCAATGCCTCGAAAACGGCGGAAAGCGGGGACAGAAAAAAGCAGGGACTAAGCAACGGAGTGTCTTAGTCCTGCAGTTCCCTCTGTCTACCTTGTCATGTGCGGGATAAGAGCGTGAAGCTAAAGAATATATATATATATATATATATATATATATATATATATATATATATATATATATATATATATATATATATATATATATATATATATATATATATATATATATATATATATATATATATATATATATATATATATATATATATATATATATATATATATATATATATATATATATATATATATATATATATATATATATATACCTATATATATCGCTCTGCTATCTAGGCAAGCAAAGGGTTGAATTCCGCCACACACTTTGCCTCAAAAAAGATCGAGAGCACGATACGAAATGTCTTAATAGTGATTTTCATGGTCCCTGCGGTTCCCTCTGCCTACTTTGCACTCCGCAGATACCTACAGGTATATGCGGGATAAAGAGTGAAGATAAAAATATACAAGTTCATTAATAATATTATTAAGTGTGGATTTATTATTACTGATAATTTAACTGTTTTATCAGCTTTTAAATATATTATCGTCTTCTCTAAGCAATTTAAACGCCTACTAAATTTATTACAAAGAAAGATTTAGAAAATTTTAATCTAAAACACCGTTTCGCTGACGATTCATCCTAGAATCCAATATAACGTTTGAGAAATAGCTCCGCAATTGGACAGAGGCAGGTGACAAATAAGGAATTCAGCTATAAATCACAATATGTCTACAGAACGGCAGAAATCTTTAATGCTTAAGTTTTCGGGTGGCTTGTGCTTAAATGGAATTAGTGAGAATATGCTAACAAGGTAGCTAGTGGCTCTACTATAAGTATCTCGTTTGGTAAATTTGTAAGAGATTATGACCATGATAAGTGATGAATTTGTTGGTTCAATTCCTATTATTTGAAGATGGACACTTTTATTCAAATTTTCTTCACTCTGTTAATTAGGCAAGGGTGCCGTTGAATTCTGTCACTTAACACGCAATGCCATAATAAAGCGTAAAATAGAGAATAGAGTGTCTAATCCTTCTCCACTGCTATAAGCGGAATAAGCCGTGAAGCTAAAAAAAATCTTCTTCAAGTACGTCTAATCGAACAATATATAAAAGATCCCTAAATACTAATAATAATACTTCGTACATACCTTCCTACTGGAACAAAATTAAAACAAATGCAAAACGTCCAACAAATGTCAGTTCTAGCAGGAACCCATGTCATTCAAATTATGGAAACAGTCAAATCCAGCACGCACCACCAGATCTTTTATATTAATATGAGTACAGTAAAATACACACATACAAGTATACAGTAAAGTACACGAGAAATATTAAATGTAATAAATCAAAAATAATGTTTTATAAGACTTTTGTACCGGCGTGGCGCATGGGTAGAATCTCTGCTTTAAACGCGATGGTTTGTGTGTTCAATTTCCACTTGGGGTAGATGGATTTTTTTCTTCGCTCTGGCAACCAGATAAGCGTGGCGTTGAGCTCCACCACTCAGTGAAAAAAAATAGCAGAGAATTATATATATATATATATATATATATATATATATATATATATATATATATATATATATATATATATATATATATATATATATATATATATATATATATATATATATATATATATATATATATATATATATATATATATATATATATATATATATATATATATATATATATATGTACTGAGCCGCAGGAACCTTGGGAACCTAGTGTTGACACACTCATGTTCATTATATATATATATATATATATATATATATATATATATATATATATATATATATATATATATATATATATATATATATATATATATATATATATATATATATATATATATATATATATATATATATATATATATATATATATATATATATATATATATATATATATATATATATATATATATATATATATATATATATATATATATATATATATATATATATATATATATAATGAACATGAAAAACTCTTTTGCAATTTGTTTATGTATATACTCGTACTCTATATACTATTTGTTTTTATTATATATAAACCTAAAATCAGTTGTGAGACTTACCATAACCCTTACAGAAGCTAGGCCGACATAAACCTGATTACTGCTGAGCGAAATTACTTCCCGCGGGTCATTCACCGCGGTGTAAGTTGTGAGAGTTCGAGATTTTGAAAAAAGATATCATTTCTATATTTTTTATATATTATCTAACAATTTTGTATCAATTCTTTTATATAACAACACAAAGGCTAGACGAAACTTAGTGTTACGACACTTGCTTTTCAACTCTCCATCCAATTATAAGCGCACAATACGATTGAAATTGATTAATATTGATTGGCTCAATTGATCTTATTACTAAGCAAAACACATGAAATAATGATTTATCATTATACATTAGAATCTAATCTGCAACCATCGTCTTTATAGTAAGCTGTTTTGCTGTGCCATGACGGACTATATATTAAACAAACTATATGTTAAAGTTTAATATGATACTTAGATACGTACCTAGTTTCTATATTTTTGTCTGCCTCATCATAACTTTCTGGCTGTTGGCTGCAGAATATGTAATGAACGAGATATTTTTTGTTGAATATTTACAATAAATTTTATAATAATAACAATAGAAAACGAAATAAAAATTCAATGTAAATAAAAAATAAACTTAAGTATATTAAAAAAAATAATACAACACTTCATCCCGCATATTATGGTAATACAAACAGTATGGTCCTCGTAGTGCTTGTACACATTGTTCTCAACCTTTTTATAACACGAAATGTCGTATGTCTTAAAGAGTAAAGTAAAGTATTATAAACATATGTAAAATGTTACTTAGTAAACAAAACAAGACTTGATTAAATCGCTTTCGCTTATACATTGTACTAGAAAACGCGAACGCTTTAACCAAATTGAATGTTATTACCGTGATTCCCGACACACCTTCACTTCACACTGATCGTTTCCTGTAATGTTCACTTAAAATGAAAACTGCTTACAATTGATCTAATGCACTCGGTTTAATTGCTGCGAGTTTTTAGTAGGTGTTAGGCTTTTTAGGCCAACGAGGGCTTGGCTAAGTGCTTTGAAGTTTCGATTAGCTTTTATGATTGTTCTCCGTGATTTGATAAATAGTTTTATTATACGGTAGGCTTGTTATAGTTATTATTAGAAATCAGTAGTATTTTTCAACAGACTTGTATGAAAAACGAAAAAAAATATAGTAAACATTAAATTTATATATGTAAATTTTAAATGTCACTTAAAACCTTGATTTGTAGATATAAGAACTACTACATGGATTTGTTATAATCTGAAAGGAATTAAATTAAAACATATCTTAATACAATTTGTTTTAAACTTACAATTATAATTATATCCCATATAAATAACCTTTATATAAAGTATATTATATCTTTTGGCATCCCATACCTCTTTGACCCATAAAGCAGGTAAGAGAGAGAGCTCAATTAAAGTCACTCCGATCTCCATCTGTCGTGTTTATAAAAGTTTACATTACAAAATATATATGAAATTAAGAAAAAAAGTGGGAATCAATTTTATAATGCCTTTAAAAATTTAACACATTTTAAAGATTCACTCGAATCTGATAGCGGCTCCCCAAACAAATGTATTCTAAAGACGCCCACCGTTTGACCGGCACCGATTGAGTTTGCGATAAGATAAAGATTGTAAACACTTGAGAACTAAATATATATGTAAATAAACTACAATTTAATTTGATTTGTCTACTCTTTATTTGAAATCTGTACGTATATCGTGAGGACGGTCGTGGCGCAGAGGCGTAGCGTCTACCTGTAAACTCGATTTTTTCTATTTTCATTTTCTCCGCTCTGGCAACTAGGTAAAGCGTGACGTTGAGTTCCGCCACTCAACATGCAATGTCTGGAAAAGGTCCGCCCTTGCGGGGACGGAGCAAAAAGTCTTTATAGTGATTTATTACAATGTTTAGAAGTAGCGCTGTCCAAAGTACCTTAACATAGAATGTAGCTGAACGATTTTTTGTAAAAGTTAAAATAAAATGAAAAAAATTTTATTTAGAAATCTCTTCTAAAGGAGTAAAAAAAAATTGCTTTATTTTTTTCATTTATAACGATATCCAATTAAAATACATAATTATAAATTCATATTATGTTGCATCTTGAACTTCCACTGCTGCACAATCCTAATCGCGTGCCAAGATAACATCGCCGCCTACGATATTCTAGCTCGTAAACTAATCAGTTCACACTAGATACGATGCGCTTTTGTTTACATACAAGTATAAATCAAACTGCAAAGGCGTAACATAACTTGTGACGTGTGAGTGACGATATATATATATATATATATATATATATATATATATATATATATATATATATATATATATATATATATATATATATATATATATATATATATATATATATATATATATATATATATATATATATATATATATATATATATATATATATATATATATATATATATATATATATATATATATATATATATATATATCAAAGGGAACCTAATTAACATTAGGTTTCCTTTGATATAGTGTAAAGCCATTTATTATGCTTATAATTGAAAATTAATGTTATACTATATAAGCTTGAAAATATGGCTTTAAGAATACTTAAATAACCACTACTGCCTGCCTACTGCCAAGCCTGTTACATGTTCTTATCGCTAAGATTAAAGATATAAGACATATACTTGTAGATAAATACACGAGAAACAACTTGTAAAATAATATATTGTGTCCAACCAATTGTTATTTCTCAACAACCATAAATCCCCACAACCGAAGTAAAGGCCAACAACCGATTTGTAAGAAATAGAAAATTTATCCGCGACCTTTGTAGTTTCCTTCAGGGACATTATTTGCGTAAATGTGATTAATCAAATGGAAACCCTTTGCGAATAAGCTTTGTTTCTATTTACTAGGAAAATATGCCGTATTGTTAAGGTGTTAAGATTATAATCGCTTGGGTTGATATTTCATAAGTAATGTCGCAGACGCATTTAGAAAAATAGGTCAGCTATGCTAAGATTGAATTGAAACAGGTTCGGTGAAGTGGTTATTATGTTTGTGGGTAACAAGTTCAAGTATTGGAGAGTATTAATTTGGTTGTTTTATTTGGTGGTGCAGCTTCAATTAATTTACATGAGTAACATAAACGAAGTTAAAAATATGTTAAGTTTGTTATACTGCGAAATACCAAATATATAATTATACCAATACCAATACCAAATATATAATTATATATTTGGTATATATACCAACGCAACGGAGTGTCTTAACACTAGGTTCGTATGGTTCCTACAGTTCCCTCAGTATACGTAGGTACCATTTTATAGTAATACAGCAAATTTTTGTATATATGTTTAACACTATAAATTTACTTATATTTAATTGTATATGTTTCACAAGCAAATATATATATATATATATATATATATATATATATATATATATATATATATATATATATATATATATATATATATATATATATATATATATATATATATATATATATATATATATATATATATATATATATATATATATATATGTATATATATGATTCTTCAAAGAACTTTATTTTATGTGAAGCAATGCTATAAGATACATATAATATTATGAAAGCAGATTTGAACACACGGTCATTGCGTACCATGATATGATACTACTAAGGGTAGTGAGAATTTTGTTTGGTTATTATTTTTTTTTTCACACAAACTATAACAAATACAAAGCTTTTGGTAAACTAAAAGATAATATTGGTACACAATATTGCGCCGGTCTCCGTCCGATAAATGAGTTGCTGCGGCAACGGACAATCGGTTAAGCTGCGAAAATATAATATTTATTTCATTCGTGCCGAAACAGATATTGGAAGTAACAAGATTTTCAATAAAAGTTAAGGAGGCGTTTGGCAAAACATATTTTTGTTTTATAAGTTTCGCATTTTATATCGCAAAAACCTATAATTTCTTTGATTTTCACGATTTTTGTATATTTTAAATAAAAAAATTTAAACGGATTATTCGCGTATTATTTAATTTAGTTTTTTTTTATAGCTTCACGCTTTATCCCGCACATAGCAGGGTAGGCAAAAGGAACTGCAGGAACCATACGAACCTAGTGTTAAGACACTTCGTTGCTTAGTCCCTGCTTTTTTTCCGTTTCCGCTTTCCGCCTTTTTTGAGGCATTGCGTGTTGAGTGGCGGAACTCAACGCCGCGCTTTGCCTAGTTGCCAGAGCGAAGAAAATGGAAATAGAAAAATCCATCTTCCTCGAGTGGGAATCGAACCCAGAAACCGTCGCGTTTACAGGCAGACGCTTACGCCTCTGCGCCACGACGGTATTTAATTTAGTATTTATATTTATTTAGCTTAAAAAAAATAAGAGTTACTGTAGTATAGTTCGACAGTCTTTGATTGTATACGATGATAGGAGATTTATTACTCAAATTAATAAATGAATTTAAATTTTTATTTTCCCGCTGAGACAGAAAAAGTGTTGACGTTAAATTTCGACATTTAATGGTAATTGTTTCTAAATTTATATAAATTGGGTACTCATGCTTAAACTGCCATGTAGAAAAACGCGTGAAGGCATTTTTGGAGGCATTTTGCATATTTCGCCTTTTTTTTACTTGTTCCACATTTAGAGGTTATTTATAGATAATAAAGTTAAAATTTTAAAACTTAAATTGGAGATTATCATACCAAACAGAATAAAACGTGAGTGTACCTAAGTATAGGTACACTTCCTTACTTTATTCTCCTTTTTTTTAGCTTCACGCTTTATCACGCACATTGCAGGGTAGGCAGAGAGAACTGCAGGAACCATACGAACCTAGTGTACACCTAAGACACTCCGTTGCTTTCGTTGTTTTCAGAGCGAAAAAAATGGAAATAGAAAAAGCCATTTTCCCCAAGTGGGAATCGAACCCACGAACCGTTTACAGGCAGATGGTTACGCCCCGACGGTCCTCCTCTTCTTCTGCTCTATCCATTATCATTCCTCATTGGACTTCCCTCACAGTTGTTATTGACCTTTCTCTAACGTCTCCGACATTGTATCCCGAAGGTCCCGGACCTCATCCTACCACTCTTTCCACTGACATTTGCTTTATATATCTTTTATACCATTATACATCACACATACTCTTAACGTGTCGTCTTCTGTGTATGTCATCTTCATGTCTTTTAAATATTCCAAAATAACTATTGGTTAGTTATTTTATTATATTATATAAAGAAATAATCGTATAATTTTATTATATTTGTATATATGTGTATGTGTTTGTATGTGTATGTATGTATATGTATATATATGTATATGTGCATGTGTGTATGTATGTATTTATGTATGAAGTATATGCATATATGTATTTCATATTGATTTATTAGCTATAATTTTCACTCTTCTCACCCGCTGCTTTAACTCATCCACCACCACCGGTTGGCTGGAAGAGATCTCTTATAGAGATAAGTCCACCGTTGTGTACGGAACTATTGTAATATGTAATATTTTTTCAATGTAAAAATTTGTGCATAAAGAGTATTTATTATAGTTTCTTCCCAAAATATATTACATTAGTTTAAAATAAGTTAAGTAGTTATGTTTAAACTATTTGAAGGTAGGTTAAAAAGTTTAAACTAATTTATATATGTCAAATGACAATAAACGATTTAAATAAAGCTTCATACGTATATTAGAAGATAAACTTTTATTCTAGTCTAGGTAAGTCGGTGGCCGTTTAAATATAATTTACTTCGGTTTCAGTAAATAGGTCACATGAAGTCCTGGAACTAAAATGCTATTTCGGAACATATTCCACATACATGTCTACTTGCATATTTAAGTTTGGAATATATTGGATAACTTTGATCTATATTTAAGATCATAATAAAATGATCTATAGATCTTTTCTTTCTAGAAGATTAAATACAACAGGTTGATAAATAGGACCGTAGTGGCGCCGATGCGTAACGTCTGCCTGTAACCGCGATGGTTTGTAGGTTCGATTCCTACTCGGGGAAAATAGATTTTTATTTTGTTCACCCTGGGTAATTAGGCAAAACGCGGCGTTGAGTTTCGCCACTCAACACAATGCCTCTAAAGAGGTGGGAAGCGGAGAACGGAGTGTCTTAATAATGTTCTCTCTGCCTACCCTGCTGTGTGCAGGAAAAAATCGTGAAGCTATAAAAAAACAACTGTACATTAAAACAATAGCGTCAAAAAAAATAATTGTTTAAGTAAAATACGTTTCCCTACAATATAGAAGTGCACTTGAATAAACATTAATTTGTAGAGCAAACGTGTGTGGGCGCTGAGTTTGAAATGTAAAAAAGCAGTTATATTGTTGACACAAAAACAATACATAAGTAATAACAATATGGAAAACTTCATTAATATTCATTTTTAGTTTCATTTAGAGAACGAATTTTTTTTTTAGTTTCACGCTTTATAAACTATTTCACTATGGCTTAGACAAATTTTTATTACTTACTAATTATACTATGATATTATTATTTATAATTCCTAAAGAAAATATCCAAAAATACAGAAAATCTAATTGTTTTTTTACTCACAATATATATATCATAAGTATCGATTATTGCTTACCTGAAAATAGAAAAAAAATGTTAATTATATAATTAAATGTGTACATTACTTGAACATAAATACATATATATATATATATATATATATATATATATATATATATATATATATATATATATATATATATATATATATATATATATATATATATATATATATATATATATATATATATATATATATATATATATATATATATATATATATATATATATATATATATATATATATATATATATATATATATATATATATATATATATATATTTCAACACTTAGAATTTATTTAAACATTTATTATGACTCTAAGTCACATCTCTTCGATTTACACATGAATATATACAAGTATTAAGATAACTGAAATCAATCATCATTAAAATCCCATATGACACATTAAAAAAACTAGCAAAATAATATTAAAAGGATACTAAAAGTAATAATAAAATAGAGATATATCTAAATATAATGCAAAGCTTGAATATAAAAGCTCAATGTTTTACTAAAGCTCGGCTAGTCCTAGTAATTTCGCGGCGCTATTTAAACCGAATTTGGCTACAATCAAATTGACCCGAAATAGCTTATTTAACGGTTTTCAGCCCATTTTCACGCCAGTGGCTTGAATATTAACTAAACCAAGCGTATTAATAGTACAAAGGGACATTGCAACATGTACTAACACTGGTTTATGGATACGGCTCCTGTCGTTTACGTTTTGAAAGGCTTTTTATATGATAAGTTTAAACTGATTTAAAATATTAGAAAATAGGTACTGCAGGAACCATAGGAACATAGTGATAAGACATTCCGTTGCTATAGTCGCTGCTTTCCGCCTTTTCGAGGCATTGCGTGTTGAGTGGGGGAAATCAACGCCGCAAAGCGTAATCAATATGTCAACT
>JAZFAU010000242.1:457500-705000 GCA_037178615.1 Dione vanillae | reverse complement strand
GAGTGTCTTAATACTAGATCACCTCTGCCTACCCTGCTATGTGCGGAATAAAATTTGAAAAAATAATATTTATATTTAAGTAGAAAATCAACTTATTTATTTATTCCATACACCGTTCAATAGAATACAAGCAGAATGTTCATTTTAAAGACCCATATGACTGTACTTGAGACACAAGTATCAGGTGTTACTCCGGGCCCCTTTTACTTAGTAATGAGAATGCAATTGAAATGTTAAATATTTTTTCTCTAGTTACGATGACTGTAGGTTCAAATCCAGTTTAAGTGATCTAACTTTGTTCTCATTTCATAAAATTATATTCTAAGAAACCTTTTAATGAATAAAAGTAGCTATTAGTTAACTAACAAAAAATAAGGAAGAAATAATAAAAAAAATACCTTTTATAACAAGACGTTAGTCTCAATGCTCTTTGAGTTCATTAAACGGTAGGTAAAAACAAAATCGCTTCGAGAAACACTAACTAGTATCATTTGCTAGTTAAGTAAACAAAGTAACTTTAGAATGCGACTGTTCAACAAAATGCGATTTAACGAGATGCTTTCTTATTATTTTTTATCATTTCGCTCGCTTTGTATACATTTTGAAAGACGACATTGTGACGTCATTTGCCAGGACTTTTAAGTTAACGCGATAATTGAGTGTTCGATTCTTATATAAACACATTTTGTTTACCTTTACATAATACTAGCTTAGTTAAAACTCTCCTCTTACTGCGCTCAGTCCTACCGAAGTGAGAAATGAAAGGAAAAAGCTGAAATGAAGATTCCCCTGAATAGGAATCGAACCCTAAACCATTGGGTCACTTCTGTCTTAATGCATCACAGTGAATTTTTATCAATTTTATAGCTATTTTTAGACAAAGCGCGGCGTTGGTGTCCGCCAGTCGACACGCTTTGTAAAGTTTGATACTAAGTATTTTACCACTAGACCACCTCTGCCAACAATCTGTATTTAAAAAAAATATATTTTTAGCTTTACGCTTTATGCCGCACATGGCAGAGTAGGCAGAGGGAACTCCGTTGCTTAGTCCCTGATTTCTCCGTCTCTGCTTTCCGCCCTTTTCCGAGGCATTGCGTGTTGAGAGGCGAACTCAACGAAGAGCTGTGCCTAGTTTCCAGAGAGAAGAAAATGGAAATAGAAAAATTCATCCTCCCCGAAAATTCGATACCCATCGAACCCGACGATTCGATGCCCATCGAACCCAGAAACCGTCGCATTACAGGCAGACTTTGCGCCACTGCGCCACGACGGTCCTCAAATAAAATAAAAAAATATAATTATCGTTTTAAGCTCTAAATAACACTTAAATATTTCGATAAGAATCAAATATTTGTTGTAAAATGTTGAAAAATACCACTCTATTTTAGTATAACACAATTTCCCTATTCATAGCTTGGTACGAAGCCAATTTAGTATTTTTGAATGCAAATCAAAGTCTATCTGCTTTTATATGCGATTTATGCAACGTTTGATCTCAAAATTTGATCTAAATTTTTTATTACAACGCATACGAATATTATATAAGTTTCAATTTACTAACGATCTATTGGTGTAGTAATAAAAGTTTACTTGTAGTTTAAGAAGATAAGAAATAGGCTTCTTTATTTTATTTAATAATATTTCTAGTTGAATTACAACTCAGATTATTCTTATTTTCATATTCAAAATTTAATAAAAATGCGGTGTAGAGATCCGCCATTTAAATGAAATAAAAATTAAAGGCTTCGTGTCAAAGTACGTAAAGTAACCCAGACTCTTGTTACATTGTTCTCTAATTTCATGAAATGACATTTCTTAATTAAATAATCCAGTAGAACTTTGACTTTCTAAAACTATATTGTATTCTTTCCACTTATGTAACGAAAATCTAATGACACACACATATATATGTATATATATATATATATATATATATATATATATATATATATATATATATATATATATATATATATATATATATATATATATATATATATATATATATATATATATATATATATATATATATATATATATATATATATATATATATATATATATATATATATGTTTGTATATATATATATAGAAATGTTATTTATAGCTTTCTATAGATACTACTATAAGTCAAGGAACGTAAAAGCTTCGTCGTATAACAACAAAGTTGGCAAGATCGAGTGTTTTAAGAACATAGAATAGCTAGATTCTCAGTCAACTTGGAAATAGCTTTTAGTTCATTCAATTTTATTTATTAAAATAAAGCAGTTTCTTTTATTTTAACATATTTAAATATATTAACATATAAAATTAGAATAATATTATTGTCACAGAAATATGAGATTTATATTAATGGATCCTAAAGTTTAGATCTAATGTTAAAATATCATATTTTTATTTATACAACCAGTCAAACTATTAAATAGCTATTTTTTTATTTATTTTTAGTATATATATTTTGTATTAAAGTTTAATGCGATAAATATTGATAATTTTGTTCGAGAAAACATCAATATATTCTCTAACGAAACCTATAGAATTATGAAATATTTTTTTTTTAGCTTCACGCTTTTATCCCGCACATGGCAGGGTAGGCAGAGGGAACTGCAGGAACCATACGAACCTAGTATTAAGACACTCCGTTACTTAGTCCCTGCTTACTCCGTCCCCGCTTTCCGCCGTTTTCGAAGCATTGCGTGTAGAGTGTCGGAACTCAACGCCGCGCTTTGCCTTAGTTGCCAGAGCGAAGAAAATGGAAATAGAAAAATCCATCTTCCCCGACTGGGGATCGAACCCAGAAACCGTCGCGTTAGTCGCGTTACAGGCAGACGTTGCGCCTCTGCGCCACGACGGTCCTTATGAAATATTAATAATTTATAATTAATATGTGATCATTGAAACCATCACTGTATAGCGGCACAGCTTCTAATAGAAAAAAACACTATCGTGGTTCCAATTTCTACTCAGGGATAAATTTTTTTACTGTAGTAAATGGCAAAGCGCAGAGTTGACATTCGATTCTCGAGATGCAATTATTTTATGTTACAAATAAAATATTTTAAAATGTCTATGCGTTTTATTCCAACTGGTTCAATAATAATACATAATGTATGAATTTAAATTATTTTTCTTACTTCACTGTTTAGGCAGCGAAACTACCGAATGCTGTACCATACGCAATAAGACAGTCGAAATCCATAATCTAAATTAAAATATAAAGTAAAAAAATAATATCTTAGTATGTAGTGTTATTTTATATAACAAAATTACTGTAAAATATCAGTTTTATGAAAGTAGCTGAAACTTCAAATAGACATTCCCTTAGAAAACACTGTGGGAGAAGCTATTAACGTATATGTAGTTCTAAGTAACGTATTGTAGTTATAAGTTTATAGAATGAATATAGTGTCAAAACGATTTGTTGTCCGTATTGCGACTGAATTCGAGATATTATATGCTTAGTCGCGTAACAAACGGAGTTGGTGGAAAGCGTAACAAAGTGTCGTAACAATGGTTGCCAAAGTCGCTACGGTTCCTCCTTTTTTATAACTTCACTCAATATCGCTTGTAGCAGGATACAAGCGGGATAAAGCGTGAAACTATAAAAAAAAAAATTATTCCATTGACAATATTAAAACTTTGCTAACATTTTAATTAACAAATTATGTACCTATAACAATTGAAAGTCCTATTCCATCACAAACAGTTAATATATTTTTGAATAACACTTAATTTGGAAGAAAATCGTAAAACAAAGGAGGTGTATACAAACTTGTACCATTAACTTTGGAAAATGTTTTATTTCCGCAAAGTTCTATAATTATCTTACTTCCGACGTTTAGAACTGTTTATATTTTATTTATTATTATCATAATACAGTTAGTGACTGTTAGTGTGACGTTCGCAAGTTCGATTCCCATTTTGGGTAGTGAATTGCTTTGGATAGAGAAAACTAGGCGGTAAGTTACGTCATTTACACGTAACGATTGAATCGTATAGGAAATTGGAAATATTTTTTCATATCAAGATTCTTTTTCTATCTACCCACCATACGTGACTCCTAAGCAGTGATTAGTGAGAATTCATGCCATGCCAGTATGTCATCAGTGTGTCTTAAACTACATATGTATATATACAAGTAATTCTGAATAACTTAAATAAACTATTATGGCAAGTAACTGTCGCAACGTCTGACTGTAAGCGAGGAGGATGGATGGATGTTGTAATTTCTCTTTCTTTTCTCTAGCAACTAGACAGGTGCGGCGTTGAGTTTCGCCACTCAACACGCAATGCATTGAAAAAGGCGCAAAGCGGGGGACGGAGTGTCTTAACACTGCCAGATTCTCACTGTTCCTGCCTACCCTGCTATGAACGGGATAAAGTGTGAAAAAAATAAAACTTATACTGTTTCATTTATTTATATTCAAAGGAAAGGGCCATTGTTAGTGAAAATATTCATAAAATATGGCACAGCTTCATAAGCATATTTCACAATGTAAAAGTTTACTAACGACTACAAGGAAGTGATAAAGTGAGCTGGAATTCACATTAGAGCTGAGGTGTTGGGCTAACGAACTTGAAATGGGTTAGACGGGCGTTTTACTAAACGCTTCAAATCTATTGAACGCTTTCGATTACATAAAGAGCCGAAGCCGAAAATCGACCGATTTTGCTCCATTTTAATATTAATTCGATGCTGAAACCTAATGCTATAAACAAAAGTGTCACGTGTCGTAAACTTAATTTCATTCTTGAATAAGATTGGAAATTTGAAGACATTTTGCGAAAATATTTATCTTTTTTATTATTTTATCCCTTATTAGATAATTCTTCCATATACTTATTTTCTTTTAGCATGACAAAATATAACTTGAGCGAATTAAAGCGTTTTAAAAAACGCTCGTCTACTAAACTTATTTAACAAGACCACGTTATTTGTAAATGAGTGTAGCGTTCAAATGTTTACTGTCGATAGAAAAAAATGTGATGTGTGATTTGTCACTTTGTTTGTTTGTCCTTGTATCAATGTATCAAGCGTTTGCGTTTTATGTAGTGGCACTTTCTTATTACTTGAGTAATGAATGTTGTTCTTCTTTTCACGCTTTTATCCCGCACATGGCAGGGTAGACAGAGGAAACTGCAGGAACTATGTGAACCTAGTGTTAAGACACTCCGTTGCTTAGTCTTTAGTGCTGTCTTTGTCCCCGCTTTCCGCCATTTTCGAGGCATTGCGTGTTGAGTGGCGGAACTCAACGCCGCGCTTTGCCTAGTTGCCAGAGCAAAAAGAATGAAAATAGAAAAATTCATCTTCCCCGACTGGAAGTCGAACCCAGAAACCGTCGCGTTACAGGCAGACTTTGCGCCTCTGCGCCACGACGGTTCTCAATGAATGCTAAATTATATATTCCACAAGCTTCAGTCTACAAATTCTTTTACGTGAAGTATGATATATAAAACATTAGAAAAAGCTTAAAAGCTTAGAAATTTCACCTTATACTGAAATTTACTTATTTTTTTTAATTTTATTTTATATTAAGTAATGAAAAAAATAAACCATTGTCTTTTAATTCTTCTCTTTACTATCCAAGGCTAAATTTTAAGGCAATGTTGGCAAATTATGTGTGTGTAGCTGAAGGAGCACTTTGACAAAAAAAAACAATACTCATGTCACATTATATAGAATTGAGTAATGTAGAGTTCCAACGTAAGGGCTACTGTCGTTACGTTCTAGAGGTAAGTTTTAAGTCTCATCAGATTTGGTTTAAAAAGTAATTTACAATGAAGGCAAGTTATTTATTTAAATTGTTTTATTAAATAAAAAGTTTAAAAGTTTAAAAAAATAAAGTAGCGATATAGAATTTTAAAATAGTAATTTTAACAATTTCTTGTAAAAAGGCGAATGAGAGTGAACGAGAGTAGAAAGAGTCACGTGTTAGAAAACCAGAAGTTGTTAGAGTTACTTAAATGATAACGTCTTAACACACATAGACTATATGTTTTGGCGAAGTGAATTGTGCTCAACTGGCACTCTCGAAACGCCATAAATAAAGAGAAGAAAAAGAAGAAGACCATATGTTTCGAGCGTATTCGAACAGAAATTCTACGTAATTATAGCGTTTACTACAATTATATACTATCACACATAAATTACTTAATAACAATGTTTCAGAGTAGTTCCCTTACAATACGGACCTTAGCCTGCAAGCAACAGCCTCGATTGAAATTATATCATAGGTTTTAAAGCCTTTGTCATCTGTCTTAGATACTTTCTTTTTAAAACGAATTATATATATCGATTCATAGCTCATTATAATGTCAGATTGCAGTAGCAAAAATTAAACACAGCTTTTGCCTTTCTTTTTTCATTCAATGATCTATTCGTCTGACTCAGAATCTAAGCTATGGAAATAACTACAAAGTTATTAAACGGTACTTAATGTTAATAAAAATTTTAAAACTAGATCACGTTATGTAAATAATACATAAGAGGTCAGTTAAGCTACATAGAGAAATAATTCCTTAGCTTAGTATAATAGGCAAAATTGTATATTCTCATGTCAATTTTTATGAGAATAAAGGCAATGTCAAAGTCATACAGTCTAAGCAAACGAAATATATGTACATAATAAACGTCACCACACAAAGTTTTAAGATAATCTGTAAAGATACCGTATAGGACCGTGGTGTCGCAATGGCGTAGCATTTACCTATGAACGCGACTATTTGTGGGTTTGATCCTGGAGAATAAGGATTTTTCTTTTCCATTTTCTTCGCTCTGTAAACTAGGCAATTCCAGCGTTGAGTTTCGCCACTCAACACGCAATGCAACACAAAAAGCGGGGGCGGGGAAAGCAGAGACAAGCAACGGAGTGTCTTAACACTAGGTTCCTATTATTCCTTAAGTTGCCATGTGCTGGATAAAGCGTGAAGCTAAAAAAAGTAAAGACAAAAAGCACTTGTTTTTCAACGAATGCATTTCACAAATCCAATCCGACCAAATAAAGTAGGTCATTTACCCGTAATAAACTCATAAAATGTAACCAAGATTCTCTATTTGGCCAGCTTATCTCGAACTGCAGCGAGCCAAAGATTAACTGTATATTTACACTCTTAATTAAGAAAGGTTGTGTGCTTGTTCGTTGTAGTTTTATATCTTAGATGAGGTACTAATAAACCTATGTTAGTTAGCCTTGTCTATTTTTAGTTTCCCGCACAATCCTATATTGGTTAATGGAGGCTCTATCTGCCTATCCTACTGCATAACGCCTACCTATAGTTAAAAGTTTTACGCTCATATACGAGACATTCGACACATTGTACGTTGGAATGAAATGAAAATTGTGAATCCCCGTTCTTGACTTTTTCTCTTAAGCAGCCAGCTTATACTCGTATCAAATTAACGTCGTCTAAGTTAAGGAAGGAAAAAATATATGATTATTTGTAGAAAAAATGATGTACGTAAGTTTCACACAATGCATGAACAAGTATGACTAAATTTATTGTATTACCAATCAACTAGGCACAGAGCTTTAAAAATAAAGTATTTGTTTTTATAAATTGTTTTTCTTTTTTCTTTTTTTTTAGCTTCACGCTTTATCCCGCATATTGCAGGGTAGGCAGAGAGAACTGCAGGAACCATATGAACCTAGTGTTAAGACACTTTGTTGCTTAGTCCTTGCTTTCTCCGTCCCCACTTTTCGCCTTTTTTCGAGGCATTGCGTGTTGAGTGGCAGAACTCAACGCCGCACTTTGCCTAGTTTCCAGAGCGAAGAAAACGGAAATAGAAAAATCCATCTTCCCCAAATGGGAATTTCTATTCCCATTTGGGGAAGATGGATTTTTCTACCAACCGTCGCGTTTACAGGCAAACGCTTACGCTTCTGCTCCACAACAGTCCTTATATTTTATAATAATAATTACTGTGTTTGCTGTGTATATATAAAAATATTGCCTATTAATCTGCGCTTTTGTGCATGCTAATCTTAATAACGACTAAACCCATTCAAATGCAGTTTCCACCATTGTATTATGGAAAATAGTTGGCTAACCTTAGCATTTAGTATTAGTTTCGTTTCAGTCATGAGGAAAAAAATATAATAATTCTTTTTTTTAGTATTTCGTACGACTAAGTTGCTATAATTTATCTCTTTTATTCAATCGAGTGAAAGTTCAGTACTATAAAGCACTTGATATGTTCTTATATGTCGGTTTTGGGTTCATGTCGCTCTTAAGAAATGAAGTCTTTAATTTTGTCGCTCTGGCAAAAAGACGAAGTGTAGCGTTAGATTCTGCTTGTCAATACGTGATATCTCAAAAATTGTACGGAGAGTAGAGAAACGGAGTGTCTTAACACTAGCTATCTTACTAGTTTATTATTTTTTTATAATATATAACATATATACATAATATAATATACAATATGTTACATCACCCATTTATCATATCTCCCACTTGGGTACTCTATGGCGAAGAGACGTAGCGTCGCCGTGTCAAATTAAACAAATCCCAGAGTTATGACAATATTTGAGTTAAGCTGCCGGTGAACTGTGGTCGGTGCGTGACTTTACTTATTTATAACTCATATTTTATATATAAGTGTCGTTTCTCAACTTTTTCAGTGACAAGACACTACTATGTTCTCTTTTTTATATTATTTTCAAGTTGTAGATCGTCGTTGTTAAAAATATAGAAAATCAAGGAGTTTTTGTCAAAAGTTTTTAGTGAAAGTAATTTTTTTTTTTTTTAGCTTCACGCTTCATCCGGCACATGGCAGGGTAGGCAGAGGGAACTGCAGGAACCATAAGAACCTAGTGTTAAGACACTCCGTTACTTAGTCCCTGCTTACTCCGTCCCCACTGAAAGTAAATTGAATATATATATTGAAATGGTATCTGACGACGATTACAATTCAACACGTGCGGGCTCAAATCTTGATACGTTAATTTTTTAAAGTTCACCAAATCTTTTTTTTATTCAAGATCTTTGAATTTAGCCACTCAATGACAATATTATGGAACAGCAAAAGCTTTATTTCTTAACAAAACAGACACTTAGCTTACAAAGGTATTAACTCAAATTGTTTTATACCAGCCTTGTTAAAATTAAGCAAACCTAAAATAAAATATACGAGTTTTCTCTCGAATGTTTCTTTAAAACAGTAGATTCTTGCTCAAGGCGAAGACAATAAATTGTGGTCCGATAAACGCCGCATATCTCGGAAACGCTTGAAAATATATATCCTTTTAAATTGCTGTATTCTCCGTGAAGTTGCCACCAAGTTTGGTACTCGATTGTTCTGAATTGTGAATTCATTAGCTAGCCTTATACTGAGCTGTAAAGTGTTATATATATATATATATATATATATATATATATATATATATATATATATATATATATATATATATATATATATATATATATATATATATATATATATATATATATATATATATATATATATATATATATATATATATATATATATATATATATATATATATATATATATATATATATATATAATATATATATATAATTTCTTCTATTTATAATGTGGTACATTACTATGAATTACTTAGTATAATTCTATAGTATTTTTTTCGCCTTTATATATATATATATATATATATATATATATATATATATATATATATATATATATATATATATATATATATATATATATATATATATATATATATATATATATATATATATATATATATATATATATATATATATATATATATATATATATATATATATATATATATATATATATATATATAAGAAAATTATTTCTTCTATTTATAATGTGGTACATTACTATGAATTACTTAGTATAATTCTATAGTATTTTTTTCGCCTTTTCGTCTTATCTATATAAAACAGGCACTAGTCTCTTCCATCTAATCTTTCACCACAATTTATCTTAAACCTCATTCTAAATAACTTACAATATAATTTATACGCAGGATTAACGCCCCAGTCTGGACATTTGTATCTCAATCAGCGAGAACTGTACAAGAAAAGTATGAAAAAAGGGTCCTCGTGACTCGACATTAATCACCGAAA
This sequence comes from Dione vanillae, assembly GCA_037178615.1. Taxonomy (NCBI): domain Eukaryota; kingdom Metazoa; phylum Arthropoda; class Insecta; order Lepidoptera; family Nymphalidae; genus Dione; species Dione vanillae. The sequence goes on along the minus strand of JAZFAU010000242.1, from coordinate 694,923 downwards.
TCGTTGTTACATTAATTTCCGTCAGGTTTCCAAAGACATATCCGAGGAACTTCCACCACAAATCTTTTTGCTTAATCGCCGAACAAATTCAGAGTTTTCTTGCTCATAAAAATGTTATTATCATAAAGTTGTTGATACACTCGGCTTGTTCTATGTCCCGGAAGGAATTTTTGCGACTGATATTTTTATTCCATGTTGGCACAGCGCCATACTGTTGACTAGATGAGTGTGAGTTCAGTTACCATGAGAGGGATTATTACTTTTTATGAGAAATAAAACTCTCGAGAAATTAAACTACGTATACAGGATTTTATTTAGTTTTATATGTTATCCCGCTACTAGTAGGGTAGACAGAGGGAACCGCGAAAATCATGGGAACCTAGTGTTAAGTTACTTCGTTCCCCGCTTTCTTAATTCGAGGAGTTGCATGTTGCTTGGCGGAACTAAACGACGCGCTTTGCCTTATCGCCATAGAGAAGAAAGTGGAAATGAAGAAATCTTTTTTCTCCAAGTGGGAATTGAACCCACAAACCGTTACGTTTACAAGCAGACGCTGCTCCTCTGTGACTAGGATATTATATAGAATGTATCAATATACTACAATACATATAATTCTTCCTTATGTCAAATGTTGTATTCCAATCCATAATAATAAGCTTAAAAATATTAGAAAGCTCATAAGCTCGGTTACAAAACACAAATATTGGGCAAACATTTCAAATGTCATGTTAGAGGAGGATGTTTAAAAATAAAAAAAAGTGTCCCATACAACACTAACAGCTTAAGATAATAACCCTCGGTCAACAAGTGTTGAAGTTTACACATTCTTTCTCATTTAAACTTTGAAAGTTCTAATTTTGGTAGCTTTCGGTTCCATTACTTACTTTTTCACAATTTGCTTTATTCTAAGAAGGAGCCTAGGAGGAATTTGAACGGCCTTCGTCCAGCTTACTTTCCAGATATTGCAGTTTTAAGTGGCGGAACTCAATGCCGCTCTCGGTTTTAATTGAGGAATAAAAAGATAATATCACCCGTTTGAAATATAAAACTATTTTAATCTATTATACCTTATTATTGCTTATACTTTTATTTCAAGTAATGGATTTTATTGAAGCTTTGTTAATCAGCACATTAATTTTTGGTGGTTGTAATTTCGCTTAATTAACTAAGATTTTATTATTCGATTTAATTTTTATATAAATATATAAAATAAAACATGTTTGCACAAACTTAATTAAAGCATAATGAATTCGTGGTTACTTTTTAAATTACTTTTAAAAATAGCAACGCTTTGATACACCATCTAATATGCTAATATGCTGGAAAATTTTCTTTTTTTTTAACCTCCACTAGGAACTTTGTATTAAAACACTCTGTTCTCTGTTTTCCTCCTTTCGAGTAGTGAAACTAAACTTAATAGCCAAAGTGAAGGAAATTTAATCCTCATCGGATTTGAACCCACGAACCGTCGCGTTTACAGGTAGACGCTACGTCTCGCCACGACGATCCTTATTGCGATATAAACGGAATGAAACATAGTGACTGAACACTTAATTCTCTCCACCTAATCTGAAAATGAGAAGTGAATTTAAATCTACTAAATCCTTATTTAATAATTCTCTTTCTATATATAATAGTAATATTACGTAATAATTAGCCGCATATTACCAACCGATTTAAATTACACAAATACATAAATGAAATTTGTCCCACTAAATAATGTATTGAAAATCAAACATTAGATTCCTGTATGCTAATTACATATTCAATTAACAAACAAACTCATTATAAATTTATAATATATAGCTGTTAGTAATTCAGTAATAATTAAATAACTGGGCATGTACTACATGTACTATATTGATTTAATACCGTTTAAAGACTGGTTTTCACATTAAATACGAATATTTTTTAGTTTTTATTTAATTCTACACGAAGAAAAATCTTATCATCCTACGGTTTCACTAAATTCTAGATATGTTTTATCAGGCGGAGTTTAACGCCGCATTTTTCTTGTCATAAAGGGAAAATTATATATTTTTTTTATTTTATGGTGATGGAAACGACGATAAGTCGAATTTCCTTTGGAGGTATACATAGTTAAATAATTAAAAATTTTAAGCTAACTGTGTAAATGCTCTCGATCTCCATCGATCTCATCGATATACATATATTCCGAGGATCGTCGTGGCGCAGAGGCGCTACGTCTGCCTGTAACGCGACGGTTTCTGGGTTCGATCCCCAGTCAGAGAAGAGGGACTTTTCTACTTCCGTTTTTTTCGCTCTGGCATACTAGGCAAAGAGCGGCGTTAAGTTCCGCATCTCAACACGCAATACCTCGAAAAAAGGCGGGAAGCGGGGACGGAGAAAGCAGGGACTAAGGAACGGGGTGTCTTAATACTAGGTTCCCATGGTCCCTGCAGTTCCCTCTGCTTACCCTGCCATGTGCAGGATAAAGCGTCTACAAAAAACAAAAAAAGGAAAAAATATTTCATAATACAATCTATACATACATTTTCTATTTAAATTTTCTAATCTTTATACATAAAAATGAGTACAATAAGCACATCCCTTTGATATGGGCTCGCAACAATACAATTGTAATCGTTTATGTAATTTTGACACATTGTCCCGAAACACCCCCGTCTGTTATATTTTTTTGCCACAAACAAAAGGATTTGTAAGGCGCGAAAATTTGTACGTCGGTTATTTTTCACTTTAACGCTTTGTCATAATTATGTGTAATCCAATCAATGTATGAGAGAAATATAGAGATGTGTATGTTTTAAGTGCAGATATATATATATATATATATATATATATATATATATATATATATATATATATATATATATATATATATATATATATATATATATATATATATATATATATATATATATATATATATATATATATATATATATATATATATATATATATATATATATATATATATATATATATATATATATATATATATATATATATATATATATATATATATATATATATAATATGTTATCAATAAAATACGAATTTTGTGTACTATTAGCTTTACCCTGCGACCACATATACAGGTAAATATAGGGTACCTAGTGTTAAGACACTCCGTTCCTCACGCACCATTTTTTTTAACACTTTTGTTTTACCAGACCAAGTTAGACGAAGTTATAACAAACTAGGCATTGTGCTTAGAATTGAGTAACACTAAATTTTATTTACGTGGGCTATACAATATGAAATCTCGTTGTTTTTCATTTCCATTGGTATTTAGGTTCTCTCTTTTATTACTTACTGACTTACAGTTAATATGCAGTCGAAATGTTTAAACAGCCTAATTTTTTATATTTAAAGATCTTACAAAGTTAAAGATTTATGTCGAGAAATGGTATTAACAGAAATTTACGTGTCATAGTCCACAGAAAAGCTTCTACAGGGTACAGCTCGTATTATTATATATAAGATACATACATTTGATAAACGCAGCGGTACCCCGAGTTTCTTAGAAACTTTTAAGTTGTTTCTTAAATATTTTTATCGTCAATTGTGGCTTAACATTTTAAAAATCATAAAAGTAATTGAGGACCGTCGTGGCGCAGACGCGGAAGCGTCTGCCTGTAAACGCGAAGGTTTGACGGTTCGATTTCCACTCGGACCACTTTTCGCTCTGGTAACTAAAGCGCGGCGCGGTGGTAAAGTGCGGCGTTGAGTTCCGATATTCAACACGCAATGCCTCGAAAAAGTCAGAAAGCGGGGACGGAGAAAGCAACGTAGTGTCTTAACACTAGGATCATATGGTTTCTGCATTGCCCTCTGCCTACCCTGCACTATGCGGGATAAAGCGTGAAGCTAAAAAAATACTTAACATATGGCGCATTTTAAAAATTAAATTGTGTAACTTAAAGGTTAATTAGCTTTGGTGGAACGTACGAATCTACACTTGGATGTAAATATCGAAATCCTACACTTTCGTACATCTTAACTTATGCTCCAAGCAAGCGTAACCAAATTAAATATTTGAACACGTTGTATAAACATTTAAAATTCTATTCTACCGTAGAATTTAACGTGACTATTGCATTGTGAAATTGTTAAGGCCCGTTTATTTTTTATATATGTATATATAAATATATATATTTTTAGTGAAACATGACTTCTTGTTTTAGATGTGCTAGTTTACGGTTCGCACGATGCTACTTACTTGATAGTAAATATTTGTGTGATATTTAAAAGTATCTCGCAAAGTGTTTAGGGTTACGTGTTTATATAATATTATGTACATATATATGTATGTATGTATGTACGTAGTTGTGTATGTATGTATGTCATTGTATGTAGGTATGGTCGTTTTAATGTCGTTGTTTCACTTGAGACGTGTACACGTTTACTGCCTTAAACAACTTAAGGCCTAACTCAGTATATAGGTTCTAACTTGTGTGGAAGGGAATATTGGATTTCGTTAAAGGCTGGTCTATGTATGTAATACATAAAAAATTATAGTATCTTTTGTATGTACACAATTACATATTAAAACACAGAACCCTATATATACATATATATATATATTATATATATATATATATATATATATATATATATATATATATATATATATATATATATATATATATATATATATATATATATATATATATATATATATATATATATATATATATATATATATATATATATATATATATATATATATATATATATATATATATATATATATATATATATATATATATATATATATATATATATATATATATATATATATATATATATATATATATATATATATATATATATGGCCTGGCAAAAACTCCCACAATATATATGAGAGAGTAATTTTTATAATGACTGGATGTCGCCAACCTTGTTTACTTAGTAAACAACATGTTTATCAACTCCTTTATCTCTTTGTACACTTTGCTAAGTTGACGAAAACATTTTAGTTTTTGTTTTTCCTTTTAATCTTTTGTATTGTATGTTGACAATACATATAGTATTATATGTATTGTAGTGAGGGCCGTCCTGGCGCAGAGGCGTAAGCGTCTGCTTGTAAACGCGACGGTTTGAGGGTTCGATTCCCACTCAAGGAAAATGGATTTTTTCATTTACATTTTCTTCGCTCTCGCAACTAGGTAAAGCGCGGCGCTGAGCGCGCCGCTACTTAAATAACGCAATGCCTCGAAAAAGGCGAAAAGTGGGGACGGAGAAAGCAGGAACTAAGCAACGAAGTGTCTTAACAGTAAATTCATATGGTTCCTGCAGTTCAATGTGTAGCCAAAAGACTGGCGTTACGACCCTAATCCAATAAACAATTTCCGCTTTAAAAAGACAAAGTGCAGCTTTAACTTCCGCCATTCATAATACTTTAGCTGCCTTACAATTGTAACAAAGCGTTTTGCTATAAATAAAACTATTTACTAAGTATTTATATACTGGGTATATACAAAATAATTTACCTTGCTCAAGGCACAATACAAATTTGAGCTACGGTACGGTAGCTTACCGTAACTACCGCTAATTAACTTCTCACATTTCGAGCACTTTAATTAAATATAAACGGCCGTTTGAAAAACTGTAATTTAACAAAAAATTGGAACATGCAACTCGAAAATTAACTGACAGAAATTAATTTAAAATGAGTTCTCATTAAGGACCGTTTCTATGATACTTAGAGGATTTTGCTAATCATATGAAATTTTGTTCAAGTAAATACCACATGTGATACAGTGGTAGTAAATTGGTTACGCAAATCGATATATATATATATATATATATATATATATATATATATATATATATATATATATATATATATATATATATATATATATATATATATATATATATATATATATATATATATATATATATATATATATATATATATATATATATATATATATATATATATATATATATATATATATATATATATATATATATATATATATATATATATATATATATATATATATATATATATATATATATATATATATATATATATATATATATATATCGATTTGCGTAACCAATTTACTACCACTGTATCACATGTGGTATATATATATATATATATATATATATATATATATATATATATATATATATATATATATATATATATATATATATATATATATATATATATATATATATATATATATATATATATATATATCGATTTGCGTAACCAATTTACTACCACTGTATCACATGTGGTATTTACTTGAACAAAATTTCATATATATATATATATATATATATATATATATATATATATATATATATATATATATATATATATATATATATATATATATATATATATATATATATATATATATATATATATATATATATATATATATATATATATATATATATATATATATATAATTATATATGTATATATATATATATATAGCGGGGACGGAGTAAGCAGTGATATATATATATATGTGTGTGTGTGTGTGTGACATCGAGAATCGAATTTAAAATCGATTAACTTAACGAATTTACTGTCAAATATATTTATCTCCAATATAACGAGATTACGAGATTAAGTATTATAAATTATAAAATAAATATTTTAATTTTTATATATCTTTATTATTATCTAAAATTAAACAGCCCTCTTGGTCGTCGGGCCTCAGTGGTCACAGTATGGGATTGTATAGTGCGGACGGTTTGTGATTTCAGTTACACTTGGGTCAAAATTATAATTCTATCCGCGAAATTTGATTGTTTTATTACTAGTGTTTCTCTGCATAACCTAATTTGTGAGGATATAATAAAATATATAAACAAAATATGTATTAAAAAGAGAAATATGATATAATATAAAAAAAATTAGAATATTAATTACACAAGTTAGTTTTCAAATATTCCATTTTCTACAAAAAAACCGTAATGCGTGTTTACAGTTGGCATTTATTGTCATTACAATCGGACAGACAAGGATCCTAGCCCATGACTGATGTCTTTTGTTTTAGTTCAAACTCTAACTGTAAGATGTAAGCGTTTCTTCTTTCGCTATACTTATGGACGTAGTATTAAAAAATGTTTTATTTTTCCTATATATGTTTATCTATTGCTTTCAAAAGTTGAATTTGAAATCAAGTCTCTTGGAGGCGATAATTATTTTAAATATCTTCAAAGCTTGTCAATAATTAGATGATTCGTTGTATATTTTGAATAAAATATTTAAAAAACCTAGTTGTTGCTAACGATATAAACCGCAAGTTAGAACTAAGTGGTAGGAAAAGCTTAAGTGGGATGTCATTTATCTATGTAATAAAACTAACAAACAGGAATATAAATTCGATGAAGCATTATAACAAAAAACGCTATGAAATAATAAGAATATTTCGAAAAAAAAAAAACATATTAAAATTTGAACCACGAGTTACTTTCAACGGATATGCGTCGATTAAAGAAGTAGTGATCACTATACCTTTGTAACTTCTCCTATACCACAACTAAGCTTATAGGAGCATCAAGCGGAATTGCCTCGCGCCTGAGACGATAATAACACGTATACGAGATCGTCGCATACCTGTGAATACACACTTTGAGTTTCTCCAATGACGATGCTGCCTATGGTTTGAGGCTTTTTAGTCCGGTTGTTATTCTATTGTATAGAAAAGCTCTGGGTGAGGTGTTAGTTATTTATTTATATCTAAAATATACTATGCACCACATAATATATTATAAAGAGCATTGATTTAGGGGAAAAAATGAAGGAACAGTGGGAACCCGGGTAGGACCTCTGTTGACTTAATCCCTGCTTTCTCCGTCGCTTTTTTTCAAGGCATTGAGTGACGGAACTCAACGCCACGCATTACCTAGTTTCCAGAAAGAAGAAAGTGGAAATAGAAAAATCCATTTTCCTGGATTGGGAATAGAACTCAAAAACAGTCGCGTTTACAAGTAGACGAGACGCCTCTGCGCCACAACGGTCCTTAATATTTAATATATTATTAGTTTTTTAATTTAATAATTTTTACATAATATGTAGAATATACTAGTAACCTATAAGCTGTTTAGTCCGCTTGCACTAAATAATTAAATACTTTTTATTAAAATGAATAGCACTCGTTTATCGTAAATCGTAGCCTATATATTATAGTTATAAAGAAACTATTACATAACTACAATTAGGTTTTACATACAGCCGTAAGAAACGTACATGTTGCCAAACTTTCATAAATATAAGATATTCTTTAGCTTCACGTTTTTTATCCCGCATATTGCAGGCTAGGCAGAGGGAACTACAGGATCTATTGGAACATAATGTTAAGACACTCCGTTGCTTATTCCCTGCTTTCCGCCCTTTTTGAGGTATTGCGTATTGGGTGGCGTAAATCAACGCCGCGTTTTGCCTAGTTTCCAGAGCGAAGAAAATGGAAATAGAAAAATCCATATTCCCCGAGTAGGAATAAAACCCACCAACTGTCGCGTTTACAGATACCGCTACGACGGTCCTCAATATTTAGTATATTATTAAATATTTTGTTTTGAATTATAATAATTTTCACATATGTACAACATACCAGTAACCTATACGCTGTTTAGTCCGTTTGCACGTAATAATTAAATACTTTTTATTAAAATGGACAGCACTCGTTTATCATAAATCGTAGCCTGTATATTACTGTAATTTGTTTTTACACACAGCCGAAAACACATACATGCTCACAAACTTTCATACATATAATCAGTATGATTTTTTTTTACTATGACATGACTATTAATATGACTTCTCCAAACGTCCAAACATATTTATGACTAATATATATTCTCTTTATCAGAACCCAAGATTGTAAAACAAAACAAGCAATATCAAAAATACATTGAAACAAAACAAAAGCGGGGAACCCCCGCCACACACTCAAATGTCATTCAACGTAACGAGTCGAGTTCCTTTGAGCTTAGCGATTCTAATTAAGCTATACTTGTCAGCTGTCTGTTGTCTTTATACGCTGTTATAATGAGAAAGAGGGTAGCTTATAGTTGTAATACATCAAATGGCTGTGTGTGTTGATGGAGAAAATGGAGAGAATAGAAAATATTCTCCTTGGTTTATTAGGATATTGTTTATATTGTTTATTATTGTCCTTATTTATCTACATATATATATATATATATATATATATATATATATATATATATATATATATATATATATATATATATATATATATATATATATATATATATATATATATATATATATATATATATATATATATATATATATATATATATATATATATATATATATATATATATATATATATATATATATATATATATATATATATATATATATATATATATATATATATATATATATATAATTTCTACATACTAAGCGTACTAAGCGTGTAAGTAAACACAAATTAATATTAAATGTAAAGTCACCCAAATGTTTGCTTGAGGCGACCATGATTTCGATAATCGCGTACATTTCCCACAGGAGTAGGCCGTTCAAACAACTATTGAAATAGGTTGGTTTTCCACAGAAAACATTATTTATAAATAAAATTATCAATTCGCTCTGACAACTAGGCAAAGCGCGGCGTTGAGTTCCTCCACTCAAAGCCTTGACAGGTGGAAAGCGGGGACGGAGTGTATTTACACTTAGGTTCCGTTGAGTTCCGTTCATGCGCAGGATTATACGTGAAACTGAAATAATATAAATAAAGAAATAAAATGAATTATATAAACAACAAAGGAATTGTATAGAGATTTTACTTGTCAAAGTCAAAGTCATACAATTTTATTCAAATAAGAAGTACAAGCTTACATTTATTGATCGTCATATAATTTTATTTACCACCGGTTCGCTTAAGTTAATGCCTCAGACCTGAGAAGAACTGGCGCAAGAAACTCAGACTAGGACTAGGACTTAATCTGTTTTTTTTTTTTCGTTTTCCAGATATTTACAATATCACAATTCTTATTTATGACAACGATACTCTTGAACTGGACTGGAGCGAGCATTTTATTCCCAAGGCGTGTTATCATTTTTAGGAAATCATTTATATGGTAATAATCTTTAACACACAAACATCGTTTCACAACTTTTTTAAATTGTGATATAGAACAATCTTGGACGTTTTCTAGGATCCTATTGTAGAAGCATACAGACTGTCCCAAAAAAGAATTGCGGATGCGATTTAGTCTAGTTACAGGCGCAGTAAGTTTATGCCTGTTTCTTGTATTAATATTGCGTACATCACCGATGACATACGTTAAATTATCAAAAATATTTTATGATGCAACGGTCATTATATTTATTTCCTTGAAATTTTGTCGTAAGGAGTCTTATGGATTTAAGTTTAAGGTTTGTAGAGTTATAATGACTAAATTCCAAAAGAAAAACTTAAATCAATATTAATATTTTTTTAATTATTTCATATACATGAAATATAGCGCTATATAGCAACTAAGTTCGAGCTTAACTTTAGGGAGCAAGACTAACAAGATCGACCCGCAAATGATTTGAATAATTTGTCAACTTGTTATTGACCAAAGTTGTCTCCTCTGGGTATCGAACTCGCGTCCTTTACAAACGATTGTAGAGGCTTGTTATTATAGGACCCTTATTAATTATTAATTTTATGTTTGGTTCAGAATTGATTTTGAATGTTGGTAGTATATTTTTTACTTCTAATTGTATCACGCTTATAGAAGGGTAGGCAGAGGGAACTGCAGGAACCATATGAACCTAGTGTTAAGACACTCCGTTACTTAATCCCTGCTTACTCCGTCCCCACTTTCCGCCGTTTTCGAGGCATTGCGTGTTGAGTGGCGGAACTCAACGCCGCGCTTTGCCTTAGTTGCCAGAGCGAAGAAAATGGAAATAGAAAAATCCATCTTCCCCGACTGGGGATCGAACCCAGAAACCGTCGCGTTAGCCGCGTTACAGGCAGACGTTGCGCCTCTGCGCCACGACGGTCCTCAAAATGATAATATTATTTTATAGAAACTCGACGCTTCGAACAGTTAGCAGCAGTCCGTGGTCACGGGTAGACTGAGGTGGCATTCGTCTGTCATTTGATATAATTATTATGTTAAACTACTTGTAGCAGTTTCTGAGTTGGTGTGGTATGTTTGGGACTTTAAAGTTTTTATAAGTGGATCCCAAATAGCAGGAAACTTCAAACCTAGAGAAATCTCTATTGGTTTATTTAAAATGTAAAAAAATTGCGAAAATAAAAGATTTTATTAAATTAAAATTAAATAATTCCCCGAGTGGGAATTGAACCCACAAATCGTCGCGTGTAGTCAGACGCTGTGCCTCTAATGCTACTAAATAAATTTTATATTGATATTTTATTTTATATCTCGCGAACTATGAGTGATAAAATTTTACGTAAAGTATCGTAAGTAAGTATAATATATATATATATATATATATATATATATATATATATATATATATATATATATATATATATATATATATATATATATATATATATATATATATATATATATATATATATATATATATATATATATATATATATATATATATATATATATATATATATATATATATATATATATATATATATATATATATATATATCGTAGTAAGTATATATATGTGTCAGTCATGGTCAATACTATTATGACACTTTTGCTGTAATAAGCCTTGAAAATTTGTGATATTATACAAATACTGGTCCTAACTTCAAATCTAATTAAAGATAATATATATTTATAACACTATTATTTACAAGAAATAATTTCATATTTCACGCAGCTAACAATGCCTTGGAAGTATAGTGAAAATTAATAAAACAGAGTGTCTCTACACTTTGTTTTCTCTAGCTGCTTCGAAACATGCTGAAGACCTAAGAAAGGAGGGCGACCGTGGTCATTATGCAAAACGTTATTAATCATTCGTGTCAAAGACTCGTGACTTTTATATTCACTTCACAATTTTTGCAAAGTAAATTAAGAAACTTACTTGCTTGCTCGTGGTTTGTGTAGCTTATCTTTCTTTTATAACATAATTTTTTGAGGTCAGGAAATATTGTTCGCCCTGTTACCGCAGTTGCTATTCATCTAATAGGTGTAAGCGGTATTTACGTAGGTTCAAATTAGCTTAGGTTTATTTTAAAAATTAATTGTAGCTGTTTCATCTATACAATCTTTAAGATTAGAAAGCAAGTCAGGTCCGTAACGTAAAAAAATTAAGAATTACTTGACATTTAGTTCTTTAGCTTTCCTTTATGAATTACCCTGACAGGGAGTCCCACGACACTATAGTCCTTCCTCTATAGCCTCTTTCATTATTATTGCATTCTCAAAGGTCAACCAAGGTCTCATCCTACCCTTTCAAGAGGTTAGATCTTTTTAAAATAAGAACGAGAGGTAATCCTGTTATTATTATTTTAAAAACTCTCATGTTAATGGGTTATCTAGTATTTTTATGATTTAAAGAAATAATCTACACCAAGGATAGAAAAATATTTAAATAAAACGTATAAAAATGTTAACACAGAGGGAGTTGGCCGCAGTGACTCAGTGGTCTGAGGTCAGTGGTCAGTGGCAAGAGGGCGTGGGTTTTTTTAAGGGTTCTCTGGTTTTTAATAACCTGAATTCAACTTTAACTTTCTTTTTGTTTATACCAAAATCAATTCTCTTAACAGACTATTTGAGCTTGTGTACAAAACGAAGAACTCCCTACGCATTTATTTACAGCTCCTAACTTTATTCTATGGGGGATGATAAAGTTATATAGTTAGACAAAGATCTTAATCGTTTGCATAACAAAACGCGGCAATGATAATCCAAAATGGAAAAATCACAATGATTCAATTTCCTTAATGGGAATAGAACCCCTACTCATATTTACAGCCATACGCTACGCCCATCTATCACTATAACCTCATACTATACACATAGTAATAATGAAAGTATAAAAAATAAAAAAAATATATAAATTAAACATACAAAAAAGTATGAAGTATCAATAATGTATTCACACGCCGCGCCGCCTACACGCCAAAGGCATGATTGTAAACCAAGTTTTACGATACAATTAAACTCATATATTTAAACGGTAACAAGATTTTTTACATCGTACCGTAAAAGTTTAAAGTAGTTGACACTTTATAGAATAAACCATTTTGGTTTTATTATGTTTTTGTTAAGTGAATTTTGATGGTAAATTGATTTTTTTTAACGTTTAACTTACGTTGATTTCCACGTTGAATGAGAACTTGCATTGCATATCAGAGAAATAATTATCACAATAATAAGTATAGTTTGTTACACAATTGAATAAAGTGATATAACAACTAAAATAATAAATAACTAAAAAGATTCTTATATATTATTTAAGTTTTCAAAGCTATTACAATTGTTTTTAATAAAAAAATGGTAAATTAAAAATAGATGTAAGAGTTCATTATAAATAATATTAATTTAATATATGTATGTATTAACATTAATATATTAATATATATTTAAGATAAGAACATATAGTATAAGTTAAGAAAGGGTACGGACCAAGTGTTTATAGTGTTAAATATTTTTCAAACTAAAAATAAAATATTACCAAGCCTAATCTCATTTGATTTCACAATCACAGTTATTTATCTTTTTTATTTTTTTAATAATTTTTCCGGAGAATTCCTTGGAATGATTGAGGAAACCCAATTAATATATCTTTCAATTCTTTGATGTACAGAAATTATTTTCATATCTGTTTGATTAATATATTGGATAAATATTAAAAAAATATATATAGGTTAAATATTAAAAAATAGGGCCGTCGTGGCGCAGAGGCGTCAGCGTCTGCCTGTAAACGCGACAGTTTGTGGGTTCGATTCCCGCTCGGAGAAGATGGATTTTTCTATCTCCATTTTCTTCGCTCTGGAAACTAGGCAAACCGCGGCGTTGAGTTCCACCACTCAACACGCAATGGCTCGAAAAAGGCGGAAGGTGGGGACGGAAAAAGCAGGAACTAAGCAACGGAGTGTCTTAACACTAGGTCCATATAGTTCCTGCAGTTCTCTCTGCCCCTGTAATATGCGAGATAAAGCGTGAGGCTAAAAAAAAATAATACAAAAGTTATTGCTGAAGACATTGACTTTTTTTACCTAAACGAGCATCGAATCTACAATCACGATGGCAAGCCCAATAAATTTGAATTAATTAAAAAAAAGTAATTAAATAATCTTCCAGAACAGTTATTCTACTTCCAGAACAGTTATTACGGTAATTAACGTTACTTTTTATTTTAATGCTGTATTACGAAAGCGACTGCTCAGTTAAGTTTTAAATAATATAATTACATTCGTATTTTTTTCATATAAAATAAAAATTTTGTATAGATTTACTTTGTTTACTTGCTTTAGATATTCAGAAGGAATATCTAATAAAAGCTGAATTTAAAAAAAAAATGAGCTTAATACTGTGTTTGAAACGTATCACGATAAAGCCATTAAAAGGCTTCGGTTAAAGCATAAATGAAATTACACTTCAAATTCTTTCTTTATCTTGGTTTCACGTTTTATTCTTTTTTTAGCTTCACGTATATTCCATACAAGCAGGGTTAGAGATTATGTAGTGTTCCGATTCTCTGTTTCCCATTCTGACAGAACTCACAGCTGCGCTTTTGTTACTATAGCAAATAAAACTGGGTACCAATCTTATGCCTCTGAACTACGACGACATCAAGCTTCGTCCCATATTTGGTTACAATAACGAGCAGAGAAAGCCTTGTTACAAAATCCTCTGTTTTCTGACCTTATTCGAAATGTTATTGTTGGGCGAAACTCAATTCACATCAATGAGAAATATTTCAATCCCAGATTGGGTAAGGAACCACCAAACATCGTCTTAGTTAGATATCGCTTCCATTGCGCCAGGTTATCCTCTTTACATTTAATAAGATTTTAACATAAATTTGGGTTAGCAACGGTGGACTTACTTATGGCATAAATCTCTTCTAGCCAACGCATGGAAGTGGATAAATGAAAAACAGCGGAAAAGACAACGATATAATAAGCAAATCCTCACATCCAATTAGCAAAAATCCATCCATATCTAAAATCCATCCATCAGCTTAGTTAAGAATAAGTGGAAGTAGAGTTAGCGCAAGTATAATAACAGTACATATCATAGTTAATAGTAAGCCTAAATTCTTAACTTTGTCACATTATGTTATTTCAACGGCGAAGATATTTCCAATTATACGATCTTCGGCGTTAAATTCTAATTTAATTTACGTCGTAACTACCAATGACAATTGCTAGAGATTTGCGTGGATTTACATCGGTAACTATTTAGCCCAAACTAATATAGCAGCTAGATCCGCAATTATTGCTGCATTAGCCTCATGAAATGCCTATATAATTGAGAGGTGGATACAGGTGGTAAAGCGAAGTAATAACTTATTTTTTTTACACACACATCTTCACGCTTTATCTCGCTCATAGCAGATTAGGCATAGGGACCCCAGGAATCCTGTGAATCTAGTGTTAAGACATTCGGTTTCCCGCTTACCTTCTTTTCTAGGCAACACGTATTGAGCAGTGAAACTCAACGCCTCGCTTTACTTAGTTTCCAGAGCGAAAAAAAGGGAAAAACTGGAAATCGAACCCACAAACTGTCGCGTTTACAGGCAGACGCCTACTAATTGAATATAAATTATAAATAAGAAAAAAAGAAATAGAAAACGAGCGCCGCCTTGAAGATTGCAGGATATGAGATTTAACCAAGTCAATGTGACATATGGGAAAACTATCACAATATTACTAGCGTTCACACACGTAGAAGTGATACTAAACTGTGGCATAGTCATTACAGTGAGCTTGTTTTTGTGCTGTGGAAAGGTTGGAACCAGTTAAGGACAATGTAGTTTGTTAAAGGATGGGAAGGAGTAAAATCGATCATTAATAATGGATTCACATACCTTTCTTTTAGCTTTACGTCTTATACCGTATATAGCAGGGTAGGCAAAGGGTACCACAACTATAGGAACCTAATATTAAAACACTCCGTTCCATGCTTTCTGAATTTTTCGAGACATTACGCGTTGTATACTATAAATATTTTAAAATCGATCAAGTTCAAGATCAATACTAATTGCTTTAGAAATTTCAACTTGTAACCATCGTGTTTAATGGTTAGACTACAGTACTTATCTATAAAGTTGAGTAATTATAATATAGAGTAACTAAATAGTTTCCAGAGCTCAAGACATCGGCTTGTTTATCCCCTTAAGAGGACTCAGGTATAACACAATGATGAAATGCTAATCTCCTTAGACGTAATTCAATATTTTAATCAGTTTAAGTGCAATTTCTAAGTTAAATTCGCGTTAAAATATTAAATTTTACTTATTAAACTTTTACTGGCACGAAAGTTTAAATGTGTTTTTGGTTTATTTATTCGCTAATAAATAAAGCTGGTGACGGAGAGTCCTAAGCTCTCCATTCTCCATCTTTCGCCGATTTCTAAACATTTAGCGTAGTGGTATTTAATACTAAAGAAAGATTTTTTTTATATGAAAACTATACATAATCACGATGATGTGTGAATGAGGTGGACAAAAATTATTGAAAACATGTGCCTTAGCGGTCCTAAGAGGATCCAAGAGGACCGAGGTTCGAATTCTTCTACGTTCAAGTTTATATATGTATGTTTTGTATCAGAAGTTAAAACCACTATCCCACTTGGAACTTATGATGACAAATATTTTGCACGATATATTCAGGATGTCACTATTTCTTAAACATTTCCTAACTGGTAATCTGTCACGTTACATGAATTGGGTGGTCAATCAAGACAGTAAGTCAAGTCTACTGACTTACTAGTCAAATCAGTAAATCAACACTTGATGGTTGCGCTCATGATTGACGCGTCGTGATGCATATTAAGCAGTCAATCTTACATCAATCACAAGCGTTTCAGACGATCTCAATTCTGTAGAGTCTAGTCTGACCATAACAATACACACTAGCAACCCGTACGAGGTTTCGTTTAATTAATGTTCTTGGATTATTTTATTTGTTATAAGTAACTTTACTATTTAAGAGCTGATCGAAATAAAATAAACAATTAATTTTAAGGAACGTTTAACAAAATACAATGCGATAATTGCTCTTGAATTGGTAGAGCCGTTATTAAGGTAAGTGTGCACAAACGTACAGACAATATTTACATGTTCCTCAAACATTTGTAACTTCTAACAGTATTTTAGATATATGCACTCCTATAAATACTATTTGAATTTGTAAGCTTTCCTCACTTATCAACTTTACTACGATAATATAAAATAATAAAAAAGAATCTAATAGCACCTAGAGCTTTAATATCAGTAGTGTTTTTCTACAAGACTTAAATAGAAAGCAGACTTAGACAAGGGCTATTTTTAACAAAAAAAAATGCTAAGCTTCGCCTATTCAAGCTTACGCTCATTCGAGCCTGTACTAAGAAAGTCAGATAGACAGGTAGCTTTTATATATTAAAAGCTAATAATAAGTATTAAACATGGTTAAGTATGGACGTTATTAATTAAATATATCAAATGAAAGGGTACAATTTAAATTTAGAATATATTTAGATGAAAAATATTGTATAGGCACTCCAATTTTCACTTTAGCGAAGACTTAGAGATATTTGCCTTAGAGATATTGCCTTGATTGAATACTATGCAATATCGTAAACTTTGTATTTTTTGTAGTAGAGTAAAAAATAATTAACTCCTTATGCTGGAAATCGAACATACTACCATTGTTTTTAAAGTCACATGTGAGTTTTAAAATAAAAGTTATGTAGAAAATAAGTATTCATCAAAAACAAGAATCCTATACTTTTTACATAAAGTTTGCTTTTTTTTTATTTTCACACTATCTCGCTCATGCACGCTCGTAGATGGAAGCGCAGGAACCATGAGAGCCTAGTATAAAATTACTTCGTTTCCCGATTTCTGTATTTTCGAAGTATTGCCTGTTGAGTGGCGGAACTCAACGCCGCACTCACCTAGTTACGAGAGCGAAAAAAAAAATGGAAATGAAATATCCATCTTCGGGAATTGAACCTAAAAACCGTCACGTTTACAGGCATACGCTGCACCGCTGCGCCACAACGGTAAGATATTCAACATCCAAGTAATCCTTTAAAATTGTGTGGGCTAAGACCTCCTGCCTAGCACCTTTCATTGCGTATCATTACTATTTGAACTTACTACCATACAGTTAATGTAATGTTAGATATCACAGCAGGTGTTTATTTAAACGTATGTAATTTATAATTAACGTAAATATAAGATTTTTAAATGAAAGCACCGGTTTTTAAGTTTATTGTTATTTTATTTATTTTTAGTAGTGATTAAAGGTTTTTTGAGGACCATTATGGTGTTGTTGGAAAGTCTGTATGTAAGAGTGATAGTTCTGGATTCAATTCTCAGTAAAGAAAATATTTTTTTTATTTTCACTAGCTGTCTGTTATCCGTGTGATGTGATTGATCAAATTTATCCCGAGTGTAAAGATTGTGATGTTGAAAAATAACTGCACTGACAATAGAAATGTATATCTAGCTTCTATAATGACAAAACTTGTTTATAGAACTTACAGAAAGAACTTTTTATCATCTTAAACTTTCATTTTCATAAATATTCTCTATTACAAAATACGGATAACTATGGCTTATTTTGGCTTGTAATACTAGTTGTATATATATAATTTTTATATTCATTTTGAAAAACTTTCAAAGCGTTATAAACATTTGTACTTAAAACACTTAAAAACTATCTTTTTTTAAAAAAAAATTATAGAGTATAAAAACTAGACAATAATATTACCGACAAAGATTATTCCACAAAATCAAATTCGGCGTTAACGTCTACGTCCAGACAGATCAGTGAGAAAGAAACGTGATTTCTAAAAGTTGGAGCGTCGCCATTTTATGTAGAAACGGTCGCCAATTTTCTAACTTCGCACTGACATTTCTTTGATAGAAAAACTCAATACCAATTGAACTGAACTGGAAATGAACCAATATCTAAATTTAGAGATACATAAGTTAACTTCAAACAAATACGTAGTCAGCCAAAGGTAGGTAGGTATATACCTACCTATCTACCTTAGTAGGTAGAAAAATAATACTAAATCTTTATTTTAAATTAGCCTTTCTCCATATTAGATTCAGCTCCTGATTGGACTTGTGATGGACACGTATGAGAAACAGTATAGAATCCTCCAGACTGGATATTTTTCTCTATTCTCGAAGCCTAAAATGCGTAGTACTGGTAGAACTTACAGTACCGCGGGAAACAAATATCCCAAAAAGTCACCATCTTAAACTCAATAAGTATTTCGATCTTACAAACGAACTGACCAGGAATAGGTTTAGAACTAGCTTATATGCGGTTGAAGTAGGAGCGAGAGGTATAACAGCGAATTCTCTCTATAGTTTACTAAAAGATCTCGGCCTGTCTAGAATTATCACAAATTCATTTCTAGAACGCACTTCGAAGGCGGCTTTGGTAGAATCATTCAAAATTTGGTTAGGTAGTGGGAGGAGCTCGGACATTGAAGGTGAGAGTTAATGCATTTTAAAGGGGCCCTTAAACCTACACTTGGGTCGCAAGTCCTAAGCGCTGCTCGGAGCTCCTCTTCCTACAACACGATAGGCCCGGCACCCGCACGGTGAATCCATGGAAGCTAAGTTGTTTCTTCTCAACAATGGATACCTGTATATCTTTGTATAATTTGATGCAGAATGTGTTGCTGAAAGGTAATTTATTTTTATATGTTTTTTTTACTCTTCTTTGACCTCTTGTCATCTAAGTTTCTTTGTAGGTACATAATATTTGTATATAGGCAGCTCTTGACAAAGATTTTTATCATTTTAAAGGAGTACATTTACCATACAGATTTGTTGCGTAGTATAATAGATTTAAATAAATATTTGATGAAAACAATTTGTTACTATAGTTAAATTAAATAAAACAAAGATTGATAAAACAAAAAAGATATATAAGATAAGTACTGCTTGCTGCTTTAAGACGAAAATTTAAAATTTTAACCACTACTATAATATCTTGATTATTAAATTATCAAATTTCTCTATAAAGATAAAAGACAAAAACCACCTAACAACAGCAGGCAGCATGGAACCATCGAGATTTTTAATTAAAACCTTGAAGACTGCAATTCGAAAATAGATGGAAATTAGCCCTCGCTTTACAATATTCTGGTAAATATTTTCCAATTTAAAATTAGTTTAGCATAGTTTTTGTTAAAGCTATTTTTTGTTTTAAAGTATGATTTCCATCTTTACTAAATTGATATAAAATAATTTTATTTATTGGGAACTAAACATTTATTACGTAACAAGAATTGAACCTACACTTCAAGAAATGTCCAAACGCTCTAGCCAATACTCTTTTATTAATATTAGAGACATGATATCCTTAGAATATCTTTAGTATATCATATAGTTATACATGCATGTTTATATCCATATTTTTTCATATAACTACATATAGCAAAAATTCAATTGATTTTGTGTAAAAATATTTATTCTTGTCAAATATTTTTAAAACAAACTAAAATAAATCCAGCATATATAGGACATATATAAATATATGCACGTTTTTTACCTAGCTGGGTGACCAGAGAAAACGAAGCGCCAATATGCAGAGGTATGCAGGCATACCTCTACCACGTAATCCGTAATAATGCCCTATACCAAACGTAAGGCCTAGTGTTTTTACACGACTATCCCCTAGTATCTTCGATTTATATTCTTAAACATTAACCTATAATATATAATTTAATGACGTTTATATCTAGATCTGTCTCCATAACGTTTTCCCCACAAAAAATAAATTTTAAGTCTTAGTAAACCATTTAAAATTTCAATCATTTAGACAAAAACGTTTCCCAAAATGGAATCAAACCCACAAAGATCGCCACATGACGTCACCGCCACGAGAACATTCAAACGTCAATAAACGGATCTAAAGTGTAACTAATCAATCGATAGCAATTAATTAATTTCCCATATATGTATATATAATATATTAAGATTGTCTTAATTATAGTCGTAAAATTAACATTTTTATAAGGTTTAAAGGGCGTCTGGTTTTGATCAAGGCTTTATATCAGTTAGTAGTATAGTTATTTATAGGTAATGAAATATAATATATGAACAGGCGGAAAGCCGGGACGAAGATAACAGGGACTGAGCAACAACTTAATACCAGGTTCATATGGTTTCTGCAGTTGCCTCTGTCTACCCTGCAATATTGCGGGATACAGCGTGAAGCTAAAAAAAAAATAAAAATGTATAGGGAAGTATATATATATATATATATATATATATATATATATATATATATATATATATATATATATATATATATATATATATATATATATATATATATATATATATATATATATATATATATATATATATATATATATATATATATATATATATATATATATATATATATATATATATATATATATATATATATATATATATATATATATATATATATATATATATATATATATATATATAAATATATGTATATATATATGTATATATATATATGTATATATATATATATCGTCTCGTGTTGAGTGGCGGAACTCAACGCCGCGTTTTGCCTACTTGCCAGAGCATAGGAAATGGAAATAAAAAAATATAACTCCAGACAATATAAGATATTTCAATATTTTACTTATATTTGTAATTATATATATATATATATATATATATATATATATATATATATATATATATATATATATATATATATATATATATATATATATATATATATATATATATATATATATATATATATATATATATATATATATATATATATATATATATATATATATATATATATATATATATATATATATATATATATATATATATATATATATATATATATATATATATATATATATATATATATATATATATATATATATATATATATATATATATATATATATATATATACAAACCTGGTTGTACTATTTTTAATAAGAAATATTGGTAAATTAGAAGCGACTTCGACCGATACGCTCTGATCCTTTCAATAAAGTTTATTATTATCTGGCCATTGCCACACACATATATGTGGCCTACCCCACCTATGACGTGTGATCGTAAAATACGCAATTTGTCAAACGGGATATAAAAATATAATTCGAGCCGATCTGGTGAGGGATCCGAGGTTGTTGCACATAGGGTGGGTTTTTGGTTAACTTTCTTTTTTTGTAGCTTCATGCTTTATCCCGCATATTGCAGGGTAAGCAGAGAGAACTGCAGGAACCATATGAACCTAGTGTTAAGACACTCCGTTGCTTAGTCCCTGCTTTCTACAACCCCGCTTAGCTTTGGTTAACTTGTGGATATATATTGTTTTAATTCCATTTTCTAATTCCATTTCTGCTAAAATAAGGTAGATATTGGTAATCTAGTGTAAAGACACTACGTATTTCGGGTATCGCATAATTTCAGGTAAATTTTGTTAGCGGAACTCAACGCCGAACACTTAAGTGAGAAAACAGAAGTAATTCATCATACGTAATGTAGATTGTTTGCAATATATGTAAAGAAAAACTAGTAAATAAACACTGTATACTATACTATCTATTATAAGACATTGAGACCTATACAAAATAAACAAAATTTGAGCATGTAACAATCAAGAATTAAGTAATACGCACATATATAAATTAATATTTAATTGGAATTAAATCTCAAAAATACAGCGATTATTTTTTATTAAAACCATTTTTAACATAGTATAGTTTTGTTTTTCTTTTATAACATAAATTTATTTAAATCACCACTTGGTATAAATAGAAGACGTTATAAGTTATCAACCAGTGTAGATATTCACACTTAGGAGGGACGTCGCCACCCGCTGTGAGACCCTAACCAATAAAATTCGCCGATAGTATTTTAATGTGTCCACTCGAAAACGATGCTGATAAATATATAAGTATTTAATTTTTGTCGTGTTGAAATGTCTAGATTTTTAAAAAAAAATAGCCTATTGCCAATAGATAGTAAGTTAAAAAGTTTTAGGGAACTAAGCTATTGGATTTAGCGCTTTTCTATTAAAATATATTAAAAATTACTTTATTTCAATTATAACAGCATTTGTTCTTAAGATTTTATATCTATAATAGAAATAGTTATAAACGGTATCGTTCCATAAATTATTTTTAGCTTATTTAACTCGCATGTAGAATGGTAGAAAAAGAGAATTTAGTGCCAAAACCCTTTATTCTCCTTTTTCTACCTGAATTCAAGACAGGTAACTGATGGAAATCATTACCGTAGCTTACCTTACTAGTAGAGCAGTAAAATTTTCCAAAAAAAAATAATACTTCTAAAAAAAAGAAAAAAAAAATGTCACATAAAGATCTCTTTTAAGCAACACACAATTTTTCTCATAAAAAAATCTTATTTAATATTTTATTCCAAAACCTCGCAACAAGTTACAACATGGTGGCACGAATAAATAAAACATTATGAAACTATGATCACAGCATCCACTATACATCATACAACATAGTGAATACATTAACGTGTTTATATGTTGATATATTCATTAAATTTTAATACAAATTTGTGGCAAATTGATAGACGATCGCCAACCGACCAATAGGAAAGCTGTTAGAATTTTATGACACCAGAGCAACGTTAGTGATAAAATTATAAACGTTTGCTTGATTATTTTAACATATTTAATTGAATTATTCTGTAAATATTTTTTTAGCTTCACGCTTTATCCCGCTCATTGCAAGGTTTGTAAGGTTATATGGAATTGCAGGTAACGTAGGAACCTAGTGTTAAGACACTCCGTTTTCCAGCTTTCCCTTTTTAAGGCATTGTGTGTTGAGTGGAGGAAATCAACTTCGCGCTTTATCTACTTGCCAGAGCGAAGAAAATAGAAATGGAAAAAAAAATCTAAGTTCCCCGAGTGGGAATTGAACTCACAAACCGTCACGTTTACAGGCGGACGCTAAACCTCAACGTCACTACAGTCCTTTTTATTCTATAGATTTACTAGAAAATGTGTTGCGCCGCGCTTTTTCTCAGGTCTGAAGTTGTCAACTTTAAAATCGTGGTAATGTTTTTGATATTCATAATTTGAAACTTAGATTCTTCCTTTAAAAATATGAATTTGAATTTGATTTTTTACAATAGTTGTTTCATAATTGTTATACAATAGTTGTTTTAATAAATTAATTTTACAGCTTATTGTGATAACAGCAATAATTAATATTTTTTTTTTTAGCTTCACGCTTTATCCCACACATGGCAGGGTAGGCAGAGGGAACTGCAGGAACCATATGAACCTAGTGTTAAGACACTCCGTTACTTAGTCCCTGCTTACTCCGTCCCCACTTTCCGCCGTTTTCGAGGCACTGCGTGTTGAGTGGCGGAACTCAACGCCGCGCTTTGCCTTAGATGCCAGAGCGAAGAAAATGGAAATAGAAAAATCCATCTTCCCCGACTGGGAATTGAACCCAGTAACCGTCGCGTTACAGGCAGATGTTGCGCCTCTGCGCCACGACGGTCCTCCTAATTAATAATTAAAAATATATATTTATATAACATAATTTTTATTAATATTACAAAGTAGAAGTGTTTGTTTGATTGTACACATCTATCTCATTAACCCGTTTGAAATGCAAAACTGTTTTTATAGTATAGTCTATTTACCTAGGAAGGCTATAGTTTATAACACATTAGTGCCTTTCCTCGGAACTTGGTATGAAAAAAAAAGAATTTACAATACTTTTTTCCTCTAAATAACGAGATTTGAACCTTGTACCTTCACACTTAATCTGATTGAGGTAATCTTGTATATGAATGTATATATCTGACTTTTATATCAATTAAGAAACACATTAAGCAGATATTTCATTTGCTTATCTAAGCTTAACACCCTGTATATAAAAGAACTTCGACTCTATTGATAGAGAAATAAGGTTTTAAATCCAATTAAGTGATATAAAAGATGTTTATGAGAGTTAAAGCGCATGTTTTAAGCAATTTATTAAATGAATTTGTCGTGGAAAGTATAATATTTACGAGTTTAAGGGCAAAGGAGATTGAAAATTGTGATGTTAGGGTTTTTATTTGCGAATTATACAGAGTTTTAGAGTTTTTTTACGTATTTACATATGTACATACATACATACATAAAAAAGCTAAATGCATATTTCTTTCATACAGCAGAATAAGCAAAGAGAATTGTGTTGGATAGCTCTCGATTGTTCACTTAAAAGTCAAAACTGTCTCGATTTTACATGTTAAGTGGCGGAAACAAAACCACGTTACGAAAACGTAGAAATAATAGATCACATAATAATTTTCCTACTGGGATGCGAACCCGCAACCGTTTACAGTAAGATAGCCTAATCTTAATTTTTTTAAATTTTACCGTGCTAGCTTTTTCAGTTTTAAGATTGTTACTTTGATAAATCAATTCATTAAAATGGATATTTGTCGTTAAAAAGGCTAATATCAAATATCTTTTGACTTTCTATATTTATAGGCAATGGTTAATTTGTTAATTTTACAATAATCTTTAAACAAAGAGAACAATTGAATTAATATATATATATATATATATATATATATATATATATATATATATATATATATATATATATATATATATATATATATATATATATATATATATATATATATATATATATATATATATATATATATATATATATATATATATATATATATATATATATATATATAATATATATATATATATATATATATATATATATATATATATATAGTGTCTATTATTAAACGCAATTTGCTAACAGCTTTTAACTGCCACGTGGCGTACGTATTACGTTTAGAATTTCGAGAGGTTTTCAGATATTATTAATATATATTCTTTACAATTTTTTTTATAACATTAAACAATGTTAGCAATTCTTTTATTAAAAAAGGGTGAATAATTATAAATTTTTAATTATTATCAATAAAAATGTTTATAGGGACGTCGTGATGACGGTTTGTGGGTTCGATTCCCATTCGGGGTGCATGGATTATTTTCATTTTCTTCGCTCTAGTAGTAACTACAACACAATTAGGCAAGCGCGGTGAGTTTCGCCACTCAAAACGCAATGCCTCGAAAGGTGGTAAGGAGGAAACTGAGTATCTTAACACTAAGTTCTCAGTATTCCTGCAGCTCTACCTACCCTGCTATGAGCGTGATGAAGATGAAAAAAAATTAGAAACATATAGAGCTAGGTAGCCAGAGGAAATCCAGTGTTCAAAATTTCTGTTCCTTGTGGAAAGATTACGTATTAAGTAATTCTACTATTACTACAGTTTGTATTTTTACTAGAGCAAGTAACTGTGAAAAAAAAAGCCCAAAGAAGGTGTACAAATTGTACCGATTACCAACACGACTACTCTCGTCATTGGCTATCTAAATTAATTAATATAATATTGTTAAAAAAATATAAATATATATTTTTTAACATTTTACAAAAAACATGAAATATACTTTTTTATAAAAATATCTTTTCCTTTTTTTCTTGATAAATGTATAAAAAAAAATAAGACAAAGTGTTTTATCACTAAAATATTTTTTTAAATATTTACTAACATTGAGTTCACTCTCCACCCAAATATAGAGTGTTAAGTGACGTAACTCAACCCTGAACGTTGCCATACCAATGAGAGAAAATTTAATTTAAAGCCAGCCTCAAAAAATAAACTTTTCGCACACGAAATATTCAAAACGAATATATATTTTAATATATATTTTTCATTTGTCAAATTCCCTCGTAACAACCTCTGGAGTTTGAAGCTTCAGTATTTACCCTTGACCCGTCTCGTTACGCCGTTACGTTATGCCTTTTATCGCTTAGTGTAATTGTAAAAGTTTTGACGTGGCTCCGTCGAGAACACGAGTACGGTTGTATGATGTATGTATGTATGTATATTTGAAACCTATGTATGTACATTTTACATACAAATTTGTTTTTTTTATTTTTAGTTTTCATATACAAACTCTTTTATATACACTTTATTTATATATCTAATGCTATTTATCGACTTGGTTTGCAATATACGTTGAAATATTGAATGGTAGAGCAAAGTAGTATTTAAAATTAGATTAAGTTGTATTAAGCGATTAATTAAGATTAAATCAAATTTAACGTTTGAAGATAGAAAGATTCCGTTAAAATATATTATTGATTTAAAACAAAATGTTCTGGAATCCCACTGAGTGGGGATTAGACCCACCACGATCACGTTTCCACTTCTAGACAGTCCCAGAATGCCATTAAAATTAACTGAATTACAAAAGAAATAAAGCCTATATAGTACAATATTTAATATTTAGTGGCTTTTCAGTATTAAATCTAGACTAAAACGAGCGGTTAACGCTAGGCGGTTGCTACATTTGACTGTTTACACAGCGCCCTGACCTGTTTTTATGGTACTTACTCGTTCATCGCTTAGTGAAATGGCTAAAGTTTTGTATAACATACTATTCTTTAACGTTATAAATATACTGAATGTATGCAATATGCGGGATAAAGTATGAAGCTAAAAAAAGTCGTTTATCAATTTAAATTATATAAAATATTTACTTTTATATATACAAAAAGGAAAAACCATAGTGATGTACCACTATTTTCACTCAACAAACTCTAGGGAGGTGGAAATTTTACAAACATTCTACAGATTACAGCCCTAAAGTAATAACATTTAGGTTGTTTACCCTTCACCCTACTTTATATTGATGGTAAGTATAATTGTAAAAGTTTAGACGCGGCATCGTGTTGACTGACATTGAACATGATATGTTTGCTTGTGTCTTTAGTTTACATATTTTTAGAATTCCTTACCTCAACTGTTAGACGGAACCCTTTTAAGGTCTTTTTTTGTACTTAAAAAAATAATAATATATAATTTTTTAAGACAGCGAGATTCGAACCCGCGCCTCATTGAAAACATCCAAGCCATGTATTCTACACGTTGCGTTTAAATTCTTATGTGTTTTCTTCAAGTATTTTTTTAATCCTTAGTGTGGCACCAATTTTCTCCAAAAGCACGTTGTTATTTATTTTATTTATTTAAATGGCACATCAACAGTACATACATTAAACACTTAAAACTAAACATTTAAAACTGACACTTATCTGATGTATGTACCAATTACAGACGTACACAACACTTCTGAAGATTACTGTCTAGCTGCTTAATAATACAACTTATCTTTTGAGATTACAAAAATATTACAAAAAAAAACAAAGATAACAAAAGAAGAAGAACTAATACAGCTAAATTTTAATAACAGAACTGGACAAAACATCACAAATTTTTCGCTTAAACTTCGGCAAGGAATCGGAAAAAACATCAATATTATTTGTTAATGCACACAAATCGTTGTACTGGCCACATATTCTATTTATCGGGGAAAACTTAGCAACATTTGTGCGTGACTTCGCTATGTAAAACAATTTATTGTTAGGTTTCCTAGGAGGGCGACATGGGACTGAGATATTAATTTTATGGAGAGCCTGTTCACATTGCACACAGCTATTCATAATTTTAAATAATAATATTAAATCGAGAAGTTTTCTTCGATTTCGCATGGTTTCCATTTTAAAAAAATTTAGACGACTTTCGTATGGCGCTCTATGGGATATTCCACTGCATGCAAAAGCCAGATGTCTAGTGAAAGCGCGTTGGATCGATTCAACTCTTTGTGAATTAACAGCGTATATAGGGTTCCAGATCTGGGACGCGAACTCTAAAATTGTCCTAACAAGAGCATTGTACAGGTAAAGCTTTGTATGAATCGTAAATCCTTTTGTATTTCTTTTAATTAATCCAATCATTTGAGCTCCCTTGGCATTTATCATGTTAATATGGGGCACAAAAGATAATTTATTATCAATAATAACACCTAAATCTTTTACCTCGGCTACTTCTTTAACTGATTGCCCATAAATTGTGTATGAAGATTTGATATGAAAACATTTTGTTGGATTGAGTAACATATTGTTACTATCACACCATTGCTGGATTCCAAGTAGATCACTTTGAAGCTGTGCACTGTCAACAGATGATTTAATAGTTTTATATACTTTAAGGTCATCGGCAAAAAGAGCAAAATGGCAATTATGTACGAAATATTTAATATCATCTATGTAAATTAGAAACAGCAATGGGCCTAGGTGTGATCCTTGGGGGACCCCAGTTTTTGCATAGTATGTGATAGATTCATAACCCTGTGCAGCAACCACTTGCGGACGATTGGAAAGATATGATCGGAACCATTCCAAAAGTAAAGTTCCAAAGCCAATAGATTCTAACTTTTTCAGCAATGTAGGATGATGTACTTTATCAAAAGCATTACTAAAATCGGTGTATATGGCATCCACCTGATGGCCACCATCAATTTCTTGTGCTACATCACTGACAAAACATAAGAGATTTGTATGAACAGAATATCCTTTTCTAAAGCCATGTTGAAAAGGTGTTAAAAATTTGTAAACAAAACAGGATAACCTGGAATTTATAAGCATTTCAAAAATTTTAGAGAAACTGGATAATATAGAAATTGGTCTGTAGTTTTTGATGTTATCGGGTGCACCCTTCTTGAAAATAGGTATGATTCTAGCTTTTTTCCACAATTCAGGAAATTTGCCGTCTGCCAAAGATCTATTAACAATTTTGGTAAGGGGCAACGATAATTGTGTTGCACATTTTTGAATAAAATAAGGAGAAATATTATCAGGGCCAGGGCCTTTTTTACTGTCTATGTCCCGCAATACCTTGTAGACTTCCACTTTATTAAATTTTAATTCATTTATGTGTTCGTAATTACTAGTCGTGCAATTTTGATTTGTAATTAAATTATCAGAATATACAGATGAGAAGTGATGCGCAAAAAGATTAGCAATTTCTGAACCAGCCTTCGCAGTAACGTCATTTAAATGCATATTTGCTGGTAAATATGAGGAATTTGAACGCTTGTTATTAAAGTAACGCCAAAATGTTTTTCCATCTCTAGTAAGAGCCTCCTGAATCTTATGCTTATATATTTGGTGACATTCATCATATAATTTATTGCAACGATCTCTTAGCAACCGAAATTCATATTCATCTCTGGGATTGTTATACTTCCGATACCTTACACGAAGTTTGTACTTTTCGGACAATCGCCTAATCAAAGCCTTAGTGTACCATGGAGGATAGTTTTTAGGTTTAAATTTAATTTTTTTTGGTACAAATTGTTCTATTATTTTGTTGAGTATACTATAAAATACAGATACCATCTCATTAACACAAACGCAAGAGAGAAACTCGGCTTCCCAATTTACAAGTTCAAGTTCCGTTGTTATTTTACTATAATCTGCCTTTAAAAAATTAGAAATTACGCACTCATTCGATGGTAAAGGATGAAAATTCAGATCCTCAATAGTACACAACAGATTTGGATGGTGAGCATCCAATCGACGCAACAAATCCAAAGCTTTAGTCACTTTTACATTAGGTAAATTACTAATTATCAAGTCCAAAATATGGCCCCTATCATTAGTTACACCATTATACTGATATAAATTATTCATATTTATGAAGTCTATAAATAATGTTTCTATGGCCCTATTGTTATTAGACGAGGACATATATGTACCGTAATTATTACTATTCCAGACTAGAGAACTCAAGTTAAAATCTCCTAGAATAATAATATTGTCACAGTGTTGTAAAACATTTGAAGCCATATTCACAAATGCATGAATTGAATCCAGCTTAAGTGGAGGAGGAAAGTAGACAGCACATATTACCAGCTTAATCGGTTTTTTTATTAATTATTATATTGATAGTGACCCAGAGATCTTCACCGACGGTTTCCCAACTCGGTACCCTACAGGACTGTATATCACGAGATACAGCTATCAACACTCCTCCTCCATCCTGTTTGGTAACTACGCAAGGCTTATTATCAGAACCATTACCATTTCTTACAATTAACCGATCCCTGCGATACACAATAT
Source organism: Dione vanillae (assembly GCA_037178615.1). NCBI lineage: Eukaryota > Metazoa > Arthropoda > Insecta > Lepidoptera > Nymphalidae > Dione > Dione vanillae. The sequence goes on along the minus strand of JAZFAU010000242.1, from coordinate 663,810 downwards.
AGCGAGAATCAATAAATTCATTATCTTTAATACCTGAGTTTAGCCACGTCTCAGTAAATACAATAATATCATAGGAACACAACAAAATGTTTTTATAAATTTCATTTGTTCGAGTACGAATACCTCGTGTGTTTTGATAGTACACTTTAATCGGAGAGAATTTGTGCTTTGGTAATTCCAAGGAGCTTATGCTATTCAAATTGAAATTTAATTAGATTAAACAATAAGTCTTATGCTTTCAGTGTTCCGAATTAAAATAGCTTGACTTGAAATATATCAAATTGAAACTAACATCAACTTGTTGAAGTGAAGAACTAAAGGATAATCGACACATGAATAAAACCTATAGTTTACTTTCCGAGGACCTATAATTATGATCATAAAGTAACACAAGCTAACAACTAACACTATTTTTCGGTTTAAAGAGATTATCACAACTTTACTCCAAGCTTTGTCGTAATAATCAGGTGAAACTATAACATATTCATATGAGCTTGCTTTGTTACAAAAAGCTATTGAAAATACTATCTTAAATTAAGAGAACCCCACCAAAAAATTTCAAAAAATCAATATCTCCGCCAAAATATACGTATATATACAAATATAGACACAAAAACTACAACACGTAACGCAAAAAACATCAAAAGATATTAAAAAGCTTTAAAGTTCACAGCGAAATTTCATAATTAATTTCCATCTTGTTTTAGTTCAAAGTAATAAATTCTCACATAATCGAAACCAATCAACCTTCCGATACGAAATCTTGGCGCATTAGATTTTAATTGGCAACATGTATTATAATTTATTGACATTCGTTAACAGTAGCTAATTTGTTAAAACTATACGTTTAATAATAATCGTTTTATTTTAAATACTACTGGTATGTATTGAAAAATGTGATATAATATATGGGACTGCTTAATGAGGTCATGGGTTCAATTTTGTTAGGGTAGGTATTCTGTTAGTATTACATTGGTTTGGGACATTTAAAAAGGGAAAAAAGAGGGAAACCCAGTCTTAGAATATTTGTAAATTTTTAAAGAGTTAGTAATGACTTGAAAAGTTTCAAAATATTTTTATTTCTTTCATAGTGTGCATTAACAATTTAAAACAATTTAATTTTATAATTATGTGGATATTTTTCAACTAATTAACTAGTATTTGTTTTAGATTATATTGTTTACTTAAAAGTCTCTAAATAAAACAAGACTAAAAAACGTACTCACATGACATTGATATAATAAAAAAACAATACACTAAAATAATCATTTAATTTTATATTATCGCCATCTTGGATCATCAATAGAAATATACAAATAGAGTTAAAAAGTCATCTGTAAGCTATTATTCCAGATTCAAATTTACTACAAAGCCGTCATGGCGCAGTGGCACAACATGGCTGACGGTTGCCTATTTAATTCTCATTTCTCATGAAGTAATAAATTATTTTCATATAAGGTGAAAATAGATCAATAACTCAACTCAACCTCGTGCTTGCTTGAGGACCGTTGTGGCACAGAGACGTAATGTCTGCCTGTAAACGCAACAGTTTGTAGATTCGATTCTCACTCGGGGAAAATAGATTTCTCATGTATATTTCCTTCACCCGGGCAAATAAGCAAAGCGCGGCGTTGAGATCCGCCACTCAACATGCAATGCATCGCAACGACGGAAAGCAGGGAATGGAGTATCTTAACACTAAGTTCCTGCAGTTCCCTCTGCCTACCCTGCTATATGTGGGTACCTAAACAGAAGATATGTCAAAAAACTATCTCCGTCAAAAACATACTAACTAAATCATTACAAACTATAAATAAAATCAAAGAAACCTGCCATGGGACCCATAAATAATATCCACTTTAAAAAACACGTCTTCAGACCATTCAAATTATAATAATTGATAGTTCCTTCTCTAACAGCACAGCTCCAACGCCATAGTACGCTATATCAATCACCTCGATCGATTAAATATTGCATTTAAATAACGACATTAACATAATTAAACAGTACGTTTTTATTTGACTTTTTTGACAAATTTTCTTGTAGAGGTGTTTCTGGTATAACTTTCTGGTTTTTAATTCTCATTATAATATTATTTCTGTTAATATCCGATTTAGGTATGAAGAATATAAATAATAGTTAAAAAATATTTTTTAACTAACATAATATATGACCGTAGTGGCGCAGAGGCGTAGCGTATGCCTGTAAACGCGACAGTTTGTGGGTTTGATTTCCACTCGAGGAAGATGGATTTTTTTCATTTCCGATTTATTTGCTCTGGCAATTTGAAAAGCGCGGCGTTGAGTTCCGCCACTCAACACGTAATGTATTGAAAAGGCGGAAAGCGGAGAACGGAGTATCTTAACACTAGGTTTCAACGGTTCCTGTGGTTCCCACTGCCTACCTTTCATTGAGAGGGATAAAGCATAAAGCTATAAAAAATGAAAAAATAAACTAACACTCTCATTCATCATACTATCACCATTTTTATTACAATCATTACATCGGTTTCTTGTAAGCCATGTTAGAGTTAGAGCTGCCTTATAATATAATGCTACTACAATGAGTTTCATATTGATTATATCTTAAATCCTAGTGAAATCAAAGACGCAAGTCAAATATGGTTATAATGTCTCGAATAAATTGAGGCGAAACAAGGAGAACGAAGTGTTTTAGTTGGAAAAAGAGTAAGAACTACACAACCCTCGATTGCCAACCTTAAAATATATAGTGAAAACATAGTATACAATATATATAATTTGACATATAACATATATTATATAGAATAAATCTATAACGCACCATAACGAGTTACTATTCCTTATTTTGGAAACGTTTGAATGCAACTTAATTAACATAACAAATTTCAATTATATAGAAGTATAAACACTATGCAAGACTACAGCGTACTACAAGAACATATTATCATTGCTATATTGCTTTCTAGAACGTTCTAGTTGTAGTTGTAGTAGTTTATTGACGTGATGGGTGAGCGAGCTTAATTACTTCTAGGCATTAAATCTTGGTACATAGCAATAGAGTTCGCTTTAAAGAGCCTTCTAATTTACATATATAGTATGTGACAAGACACTCGAGCTTCTTAAGAGTATCTTTGACGATATAAAAAAATTGGAAAATGTGTTAGGGCGCATTTTCATTGGTCGATAGGGCCCGCATTCGGGATGCGGGAGATTTCTGTAACGCATGCCATAGGGCCCGCAAAGTGTTTATCGTTTTCACTGGTCGTCAGGGCCCGCATACGGGGTGCGGTTGATTCCTATAATGCATGCGATAAGGTCGTTATTCCGAATGTGGATATCACCCGCACACGTTTAATCGACCGAGTTATCGACCAGTGGATTTCATTGGTTGTTAGCTCGCATGCGGGTACTCCGCGCATTCGGGCTAACTACCGACTTATCGACCAATGAAAATGCGCCCTTAACACGATGAAGTATTATATATCCTAGATGGATTTGAACCTATATCTCTAAAATATTAAATTATGTACAAGTTATAATATTAATTATTATTTTTAATTCCTTTATGTAGTTTCTTATACTAACCTCATCTAATTACATGTACAAATTGTTGTTTTGAATTTACTTAAAAAAATATATATATTTTCATATTTTTATGATTTTAAAGTTAATCCATACTGTGGATAGAAAAAATACTTAAAGAAAACATATAAAAATTTGAACGCAGCGGGACTCGAACCCGCGCCCTCCTGCGAACCGAAGGGCGTATATTTTCATATTCCCGCTCACGAACTACTACTAGTTGTTCCACTACTTAATTTACAATATAACATTAATGTCAAAATCGTTAACTTAATACCTAGATACCTTCTGCCTACACCACGAAAATCACGTAAATTTGTATTTATTTGTGTACAAAGATTTTTAGAAACAACAAGTAAGGTATATATTTATTTTAATTATTTTTTTAATAGCTTCACCCTTTATCCAGCATATAACAGGGAAATCAAATTGAATACGAAAATCATCCTCATAACGCTTTATCACACAAATAGCAATAGGGTTACAGATAGGGACGAAATCGCTTCGTTTTCTATAAGAACTTAGTGTCACTCTGTTTATTGCTTTCCGACATTACATACTTATTGGCAAAATTCTTTGCAATGGTATACCATTCCCTCCAAAGGACATCAAACCCGCATTTCTAACATATACTTAGATTACATAAATTGATTTCAATAACTAAGTATATGAAAGTAAAATGTTATAATGTTTGTATTTATTTATTATTTTTTTAGCTTCACGCTTTATCCCGCACATGGCAGGGTAGGCAGAGGGAACTGCAGGGAACGTGGGAACCTAGTGTTAAGACACTCCGTTGCTTAGTTCCCTCTTTCTCCGTCCCCGCTTTTTATTTTCCCCGTATTTATTTTGTTACGTAAATGATATCCGTTACTAACTAAACATCTGCTCAAAACAGTCGAAAGTGGACACATTTCCTACAATTTTCATAAAAATAATAAGATAAATGTGATTTTAAAACTATTAAATCAAAATTAATATAATAATATTTAATATATATGTATAGGTTTTTTAATTTATGATGCCTTTAACGTGCTTGTCTCTATTACGGTCGCAAGTTTGATGCTCGGACGGGCCGTTATGCTAATGTATTAGAATTAACCTAGATGCAATACGTTTGGGCAATAACGATTCAAATGTTAATTTCTTGAAAGCTTGATGCGGATTGCTTCATTAAAAGGTTAAATATGTTTCTTTATATAAGTACTATGTTTTTTATAGACACTCCATTCCCGAGCTCTCCGCCCTTTGACACATTGCGTGTTGAGTAGCGGAACTCAACGCCGCGCTTAGCCTAGTTACCAGAGCAAAGAAAATGGAAATAAAATAATGTAAAACGTGATTTTAGGGTGAGAATGGAACTCACAACCCGTTGTGTTTGCAGACAGACGCTGCGCCTCTGCGCCACGAACTGTCCTCACTGTAATTGAGAGTCATATGTTTATTTTCTTTTGTCATAACACAGGGTAGGCAGAGAAATTATAATTTCAAGAGGCTCTGCTGACCAGTTGACGTAATGATTCAGTATAAGACAGAAAATGTAGTAGTTTATTTTTTTTATCCTGCACATGGCAGGGTAGGCATAGAGAACTGCAGGAACCGTGGTGGCTTTTTCCGTCCCCACTATTAGTTTAAATTCACTTTAGTAAGATAAACTGCAGCGTTAAGCTCTACAAGTCTATATCCCACTTCTTCAATTCGAGCGGAGAACGGAGAAAAATCATCGGTATATTCTGTTATATAAGGGATTCTCTATGACATTAAAAGAACGAAAGTTATCTCTATTACACACAAAATCATCTTAAATCACGATTCATATCTAAGCAACTTAGTCATAAACATTGAAAAAGAAATAGATACATATACATATATATCAAAATATCTCCCCTAAAACTGGAACGCCTAATGGAAAGCACAATAAACATAAATTGAGTTTGAATCGATAACCAATATATTGAAATGTAAACAAAATAAAAAAAAAACAACGACTTAATCTAAGCGCGTAAAACTGGCAAAGTGAAAAAATAAACGTCAATCGTCGAGACGTTCGAACAAACGCTTATAAATGTTCAGATGAGAAATACGAAAGTGTAGGACACACGGCTGCTTAGATTGTATTTTGTAATTTTTTTTTTGCTTCACGCTTTATCCCGCACATGGCAGGATAGGCAGGGGGAACTGCAGGGACCATGGGAACCTAGTGTTAAGACACTCCGCTTTCCGCCTTACTTTGTATCTTTCTTTTATATTTTTTGACTTTTTCTATGGTGACTATAATGTAAAAAGGTTAAAAATGAAGAACGTAGTGTTTAGTCACTTACAAGTCTTAATAATATAGCTTTAATTTTTTTCTTTTGAGTTTTTAACTTTATCTCGGAAACAAGGTAAGTAAGAAACAACCCTACATAGTTTAGTCTTAGTACATTTGGTTCCCAACTTCATACTGATTAGGTGAGGCGTAATGTGTGTTGAGTCATCGTCATTTCCTTTAATTACATATAATATAATAGCTTAATTTAAGTCCACAAAACCCACAAAGAAGTAACAGAGTGTAAAAACACAACATTACCTTTTTTACCACACTATGAGCGGAATAAATCGTGAAGCTGGCAAAGAAAACAAATAAAATTCAATCGTCGAGACGTTCAAATACTTGCAAATGTCGAATAAGCCATTTTACTGCTCAGGTCTTGTCTCTAAATTTTCTTACAACATGCTTTGCTTCTAAGTCAACGTAAAGTGTAGTATAATTATAGAAGAGGTATAGAAAGAACTTATTTATAGAATGAAAAGTTTCGAAAATGTTTTTAGAACTTCTCATTCTCATAAAAAGACAGTTAACTGCTTATTCGTGTTACTCAAAAAATTACTTTACGTTGTACCTGCAGGTACAGTGTTACCTAGTGTAAAGACACTCTGTTCCCCACTTACCACCCAATTTTCAGATTTCCGAAGTTAAGAAATTTATTAAATCGCTAAGATAAACCCCACACATGTTCTTATTTTATTTCTGATATCCGTATGTCTCATAAATGGGTAAGTTACGATTCTAAGCGCTGCCTCTAAATGCCTTATTTGGTTAACAGTAGTTGTGAGATAAATTAAAGTTATACAAGTATTTGTTGTGGGAATAAAATCGTTGAACTATTTAGAATTGTAATAATTAAAAAAAGCAGGGACTTAAGCAACGGAGTGTCATAACACTAGGTTCCTGCAGTTCCCTCTGCCTACCCTGCTATGTACGGGATAAAGCTTGAAGCTAAAAAAAACTACTTTAATATGTAAAATGTTAAAAATATCTTGATAAACATTAACTTAACTTAGAGCGTTTGTTATAAAAACCTAAATAATACTGCATTTGCATTTTTGTATGTATATTACTATTTAGGTTAAATACGTAGGTAGGAATCTTAATTAATAGATTCAATCCCAATTACAGACATAGATCTACAATTGAAGAATAAAACTCATACGCGGTGGAAGTAGGAGCGAGAGGTATAACAGCGAAATCTTTCTTTAACTTACTAAAAGATCTCGGTCTGTCTAGAACTATTACAAATACATTTCTAGAACGTACTTCAAAGGCAGCATTAACGGAATCATTTCGAATTTGCTGTCGGTAGTGGGAGGAGCTCGGACAGTGAAGGTGAGCGTTAATGTATTTTAATGGGGCCCCTTTAAACCTACACTTGGTTCGCAAGTCCCAAGCGCTGATCGGAGCTCCTCTTCCTACAACGCGATGGGCCCGGCACCCGCACGGTGAATCCATGGAATGCTAAGCAGTTTCTTCTCTCTGAACCCAGAACCATCACTCTTACAATCGAATCTTCCATAGCTACCTCAAGAGACGATTGATATGTACCTCACAATTAGCGTTATTTCTATTTCTAAATTAACATTTAATAGTATTTAAGCTTACATTTACATACATCATGTTTCCTACATTCCTATAGGAATAGTAGGAAAGTAATATAAAATATATGTATGAGAGGACCGTCGTGGCGCAGAGGCGCAACGTCTGCCTGTAACGCGACGGTTTCTGGGTTCAATCCCCAGTCAGGGAAGATGGTTTTTCTATTTCCATTTTCTTCGCTCTGGCAAACTATGCAAAGCGCGTCGTTGAGTTCCGCCACTCAACATGCAATGCCTCGAAAAAGGCGGAAAGCGGGGACGGAGAATGCAGGGACTAAGCAACGGAGTGTCTTAACACTAGGTTCCCACAATCCCTGCAATTCTCTCTGCCTACCCTGCCATGTGCGGGATAAAGAGTGAATCTAAAAAAAATGTATGTATATATGTATATATCTTATGTAAAAGACCTCATCTTAATCAAGAGGACCGTCAAACTTTTGGGTTAATGTATACGTTGAGTCAAGTTAAAGAAATTTAATGATCGAAGTGCGTAGAAAAGTTTAAAATTTCTTATCTCAGCTTGTAAGTCGGGACGCTCTGTTACTTTAGTATCTTAATACAAAGTAATATGGTACTAATCTCGTCATGAGTTTCACGTTTTAGTTAAGAAGATGTATATTTAGTAATGTATTTACGCTTGCCTTGTATTTTGCCCTTAAATATGATGTAATCATTTTTTTTAGCTTCACGCTTTATCCCGCATATAGCAGGGTAGGCAGAGGGAACTGCAGGAACCGTGGAACTTAGTGTTAAGACACTCCGTTGCTTAGTCTCTGCTTTCTCCGTCTCCGCTTAATAATCATTATCGTTTTCATTTTCGCTCTTTTTTAATAATTTTGCTTCAAGCGAAGCAAAATTATTAACATGAAATTTCCGCTCAAACGTTCCTTATTTATAAATAGTGTAATGTAATGGTATAAATTCTGTGACCATTTAAAAAAAATTCCGCTGAGCTTCTTGCGCCGATTCTTCTCATGTAAATAATGTATAATAGTAATGTTTTGATGCTCAATAAATAAATATTATAATATTATTTAAGTCAAACTATTTGAGTTCCTTTTTTTTATCTCCATGAACTTGTATATTATCAAAAGCGTCTCAGTTGCACTACACCGGCCATACTATTTGTAAGCACTCCTGTATTTTTTAATACAAAATTTCAATTGAACCCGTACCAACCACCTAAATAACCTATCCAACATACCTACATTTTGTCTAACACATCTCAAAGTACATTAATATTTCGCACCCAATATCCCATATTAGTATTTCCCGAGGGACGAACGTTGTTTGTTTCAGAGCAATACATGTCTTTACCGACTGTTGGAACAAACGAGAAGCAATTAATAAACGCTAACGGTGTCTATTTCTAGCTTTTTGTTATTGATTTTGATGTGTTCACTGGTTTAGAGCTTAGCGTTCTTTGTACACGATATTAGGTGAATACAGTGGCATAGTGAAATAGTTAGGAGTGCTTTATATATTGTGGTTTAAGTTAATAATTAGTATAGAATGTTTTAAAACTAATTTTAAAGTATGACAATAAGTATAAAAATGGCTGGATTCAAATTGGCAACATAGAAGTCGTTAAAGAACTCTTAATATACTTTGTATTTAGTTTATTTTTAAGATTTCCTTATATAATATTGGTGGAAATAATAAAAATCTACTGACAGTTAGCACTGAGTAAAATTAACACTAGTTTAAAAATACACATAATATAAACGTATGCACAGCAATACACTACAATTAAACACAATATAGTTAATACAGAGTCACCCATAAACATAGGACATCACAAAAACTGATAATACAAACAAAATAATACCGATAACGACAGAAGCGCATCGAATCGCAAGCATCGACAGTTAGTTGATAACTAACAGGTAGGTGAAGATGCAACAACGTCATCGTATAGTCGGCAAAATCATCGGGCTTTTGTTTATGAATGGACAACATACTTCATTTATATATATATCCTTCGATCCTTGTGCAACTCTAACATCCAAAGGCTGCCTGTAAGAAATCGCTTTGAGCGATAGAGTCACTTGTACTTTTTTTATATATTCTTTTTTAGTGGTTATATCATTTTTAATTAGTTTTAGTTATTACTATTATAAATCAACTTAATTATTTGTTACAAAGAAAAGAACGTATCTAAGTGAGAAGCACTAGGAAATAAAAGAATATAAATTATGCTATCAATTTTGAAAGAGTCAGTTAGAGAAAGGTGTGACGAGACCTCAGATGAATTTCTAGAACTGAGTGTTGAGATATTGGAGAAATTTCAAACAAAAAGGTATGAAACCCACCCAAAAAATATAAACAAAAGAAGTAACTGAAAGTGAACGAGGTGGAAGCCATATACAGAGATTGTGCTAACTCTCCGGTTTCTCTAACTACTCCGCTAATCCCTAGTGGAGTAGCCAAAAGAAACGGAGGAGAACGGAGAAGTAGGCATGTCTTAATTTTACAGATCAGTTCAGTTATTTAAGTATATTACACATATTACTTTACCAATATCACTTCACATGGAGTGGTGGTAAAAGACATAGCTTGACACGTTTATGTAATAATAATAATTTCCGTTAACCCTTGCTAGAGTATCAATATTAGTCACCGATATTGACGTTCATTTACTTACGTACTCGCTCAATTTCCACTCAAAGTTCGTGTATTTACCTGAAATTGGAAAGAACGATTAAAAATATTATAATATAAGCTTTTCTCAAACATATATATATACATACATAATATTGAGGTTCCCAGTTTATTTTGACTGCAAACACAGCAACAATATTCATATAAGCGAGTTTCTGTTTACTCTACAAAGATATGAAATTTACCCCTCGGACAGTGACTTATTTTATGTATTTATTAAATTATATAACCATTTTATGAAAAATTTTAATTCATTTTATATTCCATGAATTCATATTGAAAGTATGATGCTAAATTGTTCTAAATGTAGAAACTATACTACTAAACAATTTTCAAAATAATCTGACCAGATTCAATTTTTTTTACATTTCACACTGTATTAGAATGATATTTAAAAATAAACGCGTTATTTCTGCGTTCACGCTCGCCATACATTACTCAATCCTTTGATGTGACCGCAACCCCAAAAGCTTCTAAGGGACGAGTAATCGACCATGCGTCAGAATGGGTAACTAACCTTGCTTTCATTATTAAATAATTAACTTATTTATAATGGAAGTCTAGAGGTATGTATAATGAAGATAGAAAATTCAATATTAGATAATAAATTTAATATAAGTACACTCGGGGAAGATGATTTTTTCTACTTCTAAATAGAAATGATCTTGGGTTTGGCAACTAGGCAAAGCGGGGCGATGAGCTCCGCCAGTCAACACGCAATGCCTCGAAAAGGCGAAAAGCAGGGAACGGAGTGTCTTAACACTAGGTCCCCAAGGTCCCTGCAGTTCCCTCTGCCTACCCTATGAAAGGGAATAAAATGATAAAGAAAATTATAATTGGATTTGAAATGACAATAATTTACTTTCTCAAATTTGCATCGAACCTGCAACTGTAATGCTTACAGTCGAATACCGATCCACTGAACTTGCTATTAACTAACAAATACTAAACTTCCAAAACATAACTCTAGCAAATATTATATGAACAGGTCAGAATTTGGAAGACCTCGGGCGGATACAAAACTATAAGTTTATAACTTTAATTACTTATGCGCAAGTTCACTCTAAGTTTTCCCACTGAAAGGTAATTTTGATTGTTGAAATTTGGCCATTGTGATGTTTTTATGTATTTATTGTCATAGATGGAATAAATTATTAAATAAATTGTAAAATTATTGGCAGGCCAGATTATTTAAATAAGTTTTTGATTAAAAAAAAATAGAGACAGCGCTCTTTTCAGGTCTGAGGCATTAACTTCAGTTAACTGGTGGTAATTTAATTAAATTATTTGTCGTTTATAAAATTTTGCACGTAAGTTATGATTTTGCATAAAGACTTTAAGAAAAGGTGTGGCTACAACCAATATTACAAAAAATTATAACAATAAAAGGAACCTTCACACACAGGTAAAGCTTAATGCTAGAATTCAAGACGTTTTATTTTAAGTGGCCTAATTATTCACATATAATCGGTTAATTCAATCGTATTCATTAACACTTTAGATGGTTTTTTTTAGCTCCAGCTGTATTCAGAGGGAACTGCAGGAACCGTGGGAACCTAGTGTTAAGACACTCCGTTGCTTAGTCCCTACTTTCTCCGTCCCCATCGTTATCTATAGCTCAAAATCTTTGACTAGTGAAGAAAGCTCTAAATTGGAACAAGCTGCAATTTTTCTGTCAGCTTTGTGCGAAAACCACAATGTAACACAATAGAAATATAGGCAAAAATAATTATACTAGCTCATATACTAATGTAATGTTTATCTTACCATGACCACTGAAAGGTCACAGACGTCAGATACCCATGAAAAAATTTACAAACTCATAATTACGATTAATCCGTTAATTTTTAAAAAAAAACACATCTTCATAAATCCTCGTCGTTTACTACAATTTCCCCCATAACTTCAATAGTTAACAGTGTTTCAAATATTTACTATAAAGATCTAATAATAAACCCCAGTTTTTGTAATATTCTAAAAACTAAGTCGATTTCTTTGCAAGTCACAGCGAATTTGCTGGCGAAAGTTTTCCAATAAAAGCTCACATAATAGCAGTCGTGATGATCCAATATCGGGCGCTGTTCCTTTACCCTCTTACCTTGTAACTAACTAGTAGTAAAAGTATTTTGTCTTCACGCATTACGTCGCAAGACACAAAGTTTACGGAATATATATATATATATATATATATATATATATATATATATATATATATATATATATATATATATATATATATATATATATATATATATATATATATATATATATATATATATATATATATATATATATATATATATATATATATATATATATATATATATATATATATATATAATATATATATATATATATATATATATATATATATATATATATATATATATATATATATATATATATATATATATATATATATATATATATATATATATATATATATATATATATATATATATATATATATATATATATATATGGGGGCAAAACAATATTCATTTTATGATTTTATTATTAATAAAGTATTTAATATTGAAATTAATGTTTAATTGTTGAAATCAGTCAAAGTTATTTGTAATCTAAATTTCTTTATGATATTATTTTCGAATATTGAATCAAAACGTCAGCTGTTAAATAAATAAAAAGGACCTAATTATGTAAGGTGACTCTCTTATTTATCATATATCGCACGACAATAAGCCAACTAACATTTGAATGACAGCCTAAGCGCGAAACTATGGCCCACATATATATACGTATATATATTTTGTTTGCCTGAGCTTCTCCTGAACTTCTTAGCTATTCTTACATTTATGGAACTCTTATTGGAATGTAAAGAAAGTTCTATAGCAACACAAAAAAAATTTTTATTCTAAAATTACGTGCACAAATAAAATATTGCATATAAAATTTTAATGTTCAGTACATATAGACAGATTTTTAATACATTTTTTTTGGATATAATATATTTTTTTCCTGGAAATACAGAAAAAATATATATTTTAATATATATAATAAATTAATATATCGAAGTAATTATCCGAGGACCGCCGTGGCGCAGAGGCGTAGCGTCTGCGTGTAGATGTGACGGTTGGTGGGTTCGATTCCCACTCGGGGAAGATGGATTTTTCTAATTCCACTTTCTTCGCTTCGAAAACTAGGCAAAATGCGGCATAGACTTCCGCCACTCAACGTGCAATGCCTCGATAACAGCGGAAAGTGAGGACGAAAAAAGCAGAGACTTAAGCAACGGAGTGTCTTAACACTATTGTCGTATGGTTCCTGCAGTTCCCTCTGCCTATCCTGCCATGTCCGGGATAAAGCGTGAAGCTAAAAAAATATCCGAGAATACCAATCATAGAAAGGGCCAAGCCACGGACAGGCTAGTATTTTATATAAACAATAAATCACAAAAGATAAATTTGATATATTACAAAATTATTGGCAAAAGCTGTCTGCGTTTATGAAAGGTAAAATAAATACGGCTTTTAAGTGAGAACTGACGCCTTTCAATTTTCATTTAGTTGTTGATTTAAGCTTAATATTGTTTTTTATTAAAATATATATATTTTATAAATATATATTTTTATTAAAATATATGTTATATGGATGGAATTTGTATGCAAACGAAAAACACGGTAAGACTGTTTTTTTTAGCTTCACGTTTTATCCCGTAAATTGCAGGATAGGCAAAAGGAACTGCCAATGAACCTAGTGTTAAGACACTCCGTTGCTTAGTCCCTGCTTTCTCCATCCCCGCTTTTCGCATTGCGTGTTGAATGGCAGAACTCAACGCCACTCTTTAGCTAGTTTCCAGGGCGAAGGAAATGGATATAGAAAAATCCATCTTCCCCGATCGAATCCTCAAACGCCACAACGGCCCTCTCATATATATAGATATACAGTTCTTTAAATTTCCACCTGCAAATAATGAATAAATGAATGAATGGTTGAATCAATAAACCGTATTGACACAGAGTGGACGAACGAAGATAAAAGCTGATGAAAGGGTAAAAGTGGATGAAAACGTAACGACACTGATATTATTGTAATAAAGATAAATGGTACGAACATAAACGATGGCAGTTAATAAATATTTATATATTTAATATATGAAGGGATATCCGTATTTGCTTGGTGTAAACATCTGCTTGGGGTTTTGGGGGGTAAATTATATTTTATATGTTTTTAAAGTGTTTGTTTAAAAGTAATGTTTTTCAGTATGAAATATTTTAATATTTTTTTTTGTTTATTGTGAATTGGAATTGCGCTATAAAATATTAAAAATTTTTCTTACAATTTTAAATTACAATTAATTTCAATTGTATTTAATACAATATATTCTATTGACTACCACCAAACTGTTCTCGTCTCTTACTTTTCCAGAACGCTGCATCAAAATAATATAGTATGTGCAAAATATATACTTTGGAAATCAGCTACTTTCCCTTAGAAAGTTATAAATATTAAAAAATATAGATATTTACAAACTAAATGTTTCAGAGCTGTTAAAAATGTTAACAAACGGTTTAAACTACCTTTTTTGGAATATATCAAATTTAACAAAAATTAAATTATATTTAGGATTCTGTGGCTGAATACCAAAAACGAAACTCTTATTATTTTGCTGTTTATCCATTGTTTATATATCACAGTCACTTCTCCTTGAAGAAGGATATTTTTTAAATGAAATGCAAAAATTCTATATAAAACGTAACTTTCTCTGAGTTTTTGTGAATTTCCATACCTTTGCCACGAGAAGCCCCAAAATCTTCGTACAGAACGAAGAGCGGAATATCTTGACACTAGATTCCCCCCTACTTACCATACAATAAGTCATATAAAGAATTAAACTAAAAAAAATGCAATCTTAATCAATCATGGCTACCAATATTATATTTTTTTAAAAAAAGCCTGTCCAGAACAAGTTAGCTTCAAAATAACAATTACAATTCAATAACGATAAACCTACTACTTTTCCTATCCGTTTCTTATCTACCATCCACCCTGTTAGACCTCTATAAAACATACGAAGGTCGCAAAAATACATCCAAAACCATAACTTTATTTCTCAAACGTTATACATGGAAAATATTTCACACAAATTCCAACTTTAATTTAAACACAATAAAGAGCATATTGGAAACTCCTAATTAAGCACATGCTATATACGTTTTTGGAGCTGAATTAAGTATTACTTAAGGAGGTGCGTTCAAGAAGCTATTGATTTCCACTCGTCTATTTTATTGCACATTGACGCGACCTTAGGCTTTATTGGAAGGGGATAGATATTATGAATACGGTATAGATTTGAGTGAATTCAGCAAAAGTTGAGATGGCGGTAAGGATCTCGATGGTCTGGCGAAAAAAATAAAATTCTTTTTTTTTTATTTTCACGCATTTTTCACGATTTTGATGTGGTTTTATTTACTTGAAGAAAATATTGTATGTTTGGTGTAATTGAAGATTGAAGTTAAAGTTCATATGATAATTGAATATTGAAGATGAAATTGATAAGAAAATTGAAGATTGTAGCTAAAATTGATAAAAAAATTCAAGATTATAGTTTTTTTTAGCATCACGCTTTATCCCGCACATGGCAGGGTAGGCAGAGGGAACTGCAGGGACCGTGGGAACCTAGTGATAAGACACTCTGATGCTTATTCCCTGCTTTCTTCGTCCCCGCTTTCCGCCTTTTTCGAGGCATTGCGTGTTGAGTGGCGGAACTCAACGCCGCGCTTTCCCTAGTTTCCAGATCGAAGAAAACGGAAATAGAAAAAACCATCTTCCCCGACTAGGGATCGAACCCAGAAACCGTCGCGTTACAGGCAGACGTTGCGCCTCTGCGCCACGACGGTCCTCTTCGTCGTCGACGTAGAGATTATAGTTGAAATTGATATAAAGATTAGAACCTGCACTCTCTCATGGAGTACATATGATAATAAATGATGGTGGTTATTGAGTTCCACAGTGCTTTACGATATAATTGACATTTGAATTTCTTAAACAGGACGAGCGAGAGAGAGTGAGGGACAGTTGAGATTGAATCCATAGCTATCATATTTTACAGTCAGTTGCTATGCTTTGGTTATTATTTTTTTTAAATTAATATCCTAACTTAAGACGACGACCAATCCCGTTTTCTGCCAAAAAATAGTATCATACATATTTTCCTTCCGTATTTTAATTATACTACTAAATTAATAATGAAGTGGTCAGTGTTTGCTTAAATAGGATAAAGAGATGAGATAGTGTCTTACTGTATGTGCAATAGTAGTGAGTTCGATTTTCATTCAGACGAATAAATAAATTATTTTTAATTTTTCTCGGAGGAGTTCTACTCAACACTCTATAAAAAATTAATTACATAGTAAATACTATAGAAATATTAATACCGGAGATTTCACACTCCCTTACACCTTCTAATTTCAAATAAACAGAAATTGTAATAGAAGCTATATATAATGTATAACATATAAGTTGTAACGCTAAAAGCTAATAGAAGAAGTATTTATATGAAAGATTTATTCATCAATCGTAAATAAAATATACATCATATATATAGCGTATTTGAAAATACGGTAATATGAGAAATAGGAATTAATTGAGTGATTTTCCTTTCTTTAAGTAATTGGAAATTATCAAAAATATGTAATAAGCCCAGATCAGTCTTTGGGTTCGATTCCCATTGGGGGAGAGTGAATTATTTTTCTTTTCCTCATTTAGTAAACAAGTAAAGCAAAAGCGCAGAGTTGAATTTTGTTAATTAACACACAATATCCCAAAAGACGGAGAGCGATGAACGGAGTGTCTTAACACTAGATTCCTTGTGCCAGACGACTGCCTCTGCCCACCCTGCTATGTGCGGGATATAACGTTACTGAGTTATAAGGTGAAAGGTAAGTCGTAACCAAACTGAGTGTTGTAAAAAAGCTGAAATTTGGCGTGAAGGTACCTTATATATTGCTGGGTAGCAACAAGTGATGATTTCTATAAATTCCTTCGGGAATATCTCAAAAAAGGCTTTATCATTCAAAACCTGAGCAAATGAAGTCACAATCTAGTGTAATAAATAATTTTCTCGTAGCTTTATTTCTAATATTCTTTTATATCTTCACGCTTTATCCTGCACGTATCAGGGTAGGCAGAGGGATTAGCAGGCACCGTGAAAACCTAGTGTAAAGTGGATGCCATTCCCTGCATTTCTAATAGTTACTTTTACACTCTCAAAGTAAAAATTTTAATTCTTTATATATCTATATAAGAGTTAGTGAGTGCAAGTAAGTGGGACTGTTTGTTTTATATATAAAAATATTGTGCATAGAATGAGGAAAATTAGTTTTAAAAATCGTGAACAGACGTCACGTGACGTGATTGAAGTGATTTAATATAGGCCTACTTGGATGCGTGGAGTGTACAAATATCATTTTTCAATTCGAACAAGTAATTCTTGAGATATTCGCGTACAACTTAACATGCGTATTAACTTGAGATTAAAGGAAAAAATGACCCGGAAATTAATAAATTCACTGCATGTGAATGTTCCTATACAATTTATCAAACTGGCAATATACGCAAGAATCGCTTTTAGACGTTGAATTTGGATAAATCAATGTGAGCACTATGGGGAGGAACATTCCTTTGGCATATACGGATATATATATATATATATATATATATATATATATATATATATATATATATATATATATATATATATATATATATATATATATATATATATATATATATATATATATATATATATATATATATATATATATATTATATATATATATATATATATATATATATATATATATATATATATATATATATATATATATATATATATAAGCACAGAAACCACAGTGAATAATCCCCCACTTTTATCTAATGGACATATAGACTATCATATTAATAAAAAGTATTAAAAACCCAAAAAAAAGAAAACGTATTGAAATGGTTTTGAAGTATTCAAAGACGAGAGATGTTAATTTCAAAACTTAAATTAAAGTTATTAAATTACATGATGACAACACACCTCCCAAACGACTAATAATGTCAACTTCGCTGTACCTAGGACAAGTTTCATCTTATTCCCCTTTGCCTTATAAAGAGAACTTTTCAAGGAAACACACGCTTATTACGCGTTGTCGGCAAGCTAGTAGCGTTGTCATTATGATTATACATGACTTTATGATACTCTAAACATACATATATACTATGTTATGTACATACTATTTTTATGTTAAAGTTATAGATTTTTTTTAAATATTTATACAAAGTTAAGAGATTAATTTTTTTGTAAATTTAAATATATTAAAATAATCGAAAAGTTGTTATATAAAACTGGTGGTTCCTTAACTGTATTGCTGAAACAAATAGATCTGGCTTGACCTTGATTGACAGCGAGACGTAAGTAAGGTATTATATGACAGAAAAATATTGAAAGAAGTAAGAAAAATGCTATTTTCTTTTCCCAACATGAAAGAATAGATAAAATGGCAGATATTAGTGAAAATATTGGTAAAAATGAAGGAGAACGTGCGAGAAAAATGGTAAAAAATGGTAAAAAAGAGAGACCTCCATTGACCTTCTAAGACACAGTAGTGTTAAAGATACTAAATATAGATCACGTAAAAAGCATAAGTATGCCCAGAAGACATATATGATGCAGTAAATAATAGAGACTATAGAAGTATGCAGGAATAGTAGAGTTTGCTACCTCGTACTCTCTGGTTACCCGGCTAGGGTTAAAGCTTTAAGCTCTGTACAAATGTAATATCTATTTGAAACCTCGAACTAGTCTCATAATTCCACTCAAATAGCTGCAAGAAAATGTGTTTATTTCTCAATTTTACATTCTATTATTTTAGCAGCTTTCCGATAGTTCGTTTACTTGTCTAGCCTAGTCTAGCTAATGGTTAAATTGGACACCTTACCTTACTAATACAAGCTGTCCCATAGTGCCAAGATCTCATTAATTAATTTTTAATATAACTTTATCAAGAAACACCTAGTGAACAAAATCTCACAATATCACTATCTGATTCTATAATACATAATATTATATTGTAATATTTTAATCTAAGTTTTTTTACTTGTATAAGGGAAAGGGCGAAAAGTTACTAATACAATATTTGCGTAACCACGTGTATCTGATCATCCAATCCCCGTATTTGCGGTTATACGAGCCACTCTATGGATTGACTGGCTTCGTATTGTAGTAGAGCATTTATAGGTAGAGGTAGCTTGTGAAAGAAAAGAATTATTTTCGCTACTACCTATACTATCTATTTTGTGACATGGTATATAGGGAGGCGTAACTCAACGTCGCGTTTTCTCTTGTTATCAGAGGGAAAAAATAAATAATTTGCTGTAAATACTTCTTCTGGTGCTAATGACAATAATTTTTTTAATATAATGTCTTTATATTATGGAGGACCGTCGTGGCGCAGCATCTGCCTGTAAACGCAACGGTTTGTGGGTTCGATTACTACTCGGGGAAAACGGATTTCTTTACTTCCATTTTCTTTGTCCTGGCAAAGCGCGGCATTGAGTTCCGCCACTCAACATGCAATGCCTCGATAAAGGTGAAAAGCGGGCACAGAGAAAGCAGGAACTAAGCAGTGTCTTAACACTAGCTTCCTTTGGTTCCTGCAGCTCCCTCTGCATACTCTGCCAAGCGTGTATATATATATATATATATATATATATATATATATATATATATATATATATATATATATATATATATATATATATATATATATATATATATATAAACTAGAAGAATCTCTCAAGAAATTAATTGCGAGAAGAAAAACAATACAAACCCTACACGCACCTAACTGATCTATGCGCGAGCGAATATGAACATATTCATGATCCTACCAGATTTCCTCTTGGCCAATGATTTTTAAATTTACCTCCGACTGGGGTGTATTTTTTCATACGAACGTGGGATAAAAAGTAAATTAGCTTCCCTTATATGCTCATGGTTTTGAATAAAGTGCGGTGTAGAATAATTTGCTGATTCTTTTTGTAAGTTATATATATTTTCTATACTTTTGTGTACTTTTTTGTTGTTTATTTCTTGTTTAAAATAGTTTTGTTTTGTATGGGGAAATATGGAAATGTTCTATAGATTAATGATAATATAAGCAAAATCACAATTTTATGTAAACTATTACCTAATATAGAAAGGAAAGTAACTTCGATATTGGTATACAATATTTGAGTAGTCTTCTACGTTTGCTCTTTATAACACTATTGTACTAAAGTACAGTGCAAGATATTTTGATACAAAAATGTCTTTCAATGACGAGTTCTTGTATACGATAAGTTAGAGACTATTTTGTGTATATACTAGAACAATTATTTGGAACACATCTTCTTTCCGAATAAGTATGTATCAATCAGTAAATATATAAACTGGCAACTTCACTCCGTATTCTGCAAAAAGCAGAGTTACTAGAGAGAACTTAGTGTTAAGACACTCCGTTTACACAACTTTAGGGATACTGCATATTGAGTGGCAAAAGTTAACACCGTCCTATTGCCGTTAGTCGACGAAATGACGAAAAGACGCTCTTATATGGATTTAGAACATAAAAACTAATATGAAAAGATATAAAGCATTAATGCACGTGAGAATATTATGATGTTATTCAAAATTTGACGAGTTTCATACTAAATTTATATATTCACCTGACCCTTTGCACCCATAATATATATGCTAAGAACAGACTGACAGTTATATCTTGACATTTGAACTTGAGATTCTTTGTATATGGCTTTTATGTGTTATAAAAAAATTATGACTTACCCATTGTCCATATATGGTAATATGATAAATAAAAAAAATGGACATTATTTTGTGTGACAAATAAACGTAGACGAAAAGTTTTCTTTGTTCACTTAAACATATTTTTTGTAGACTTAAATGTATTTTTAATTTTTTTTTAGCTTCACGCTTTATTGCAGGGTAGGCAGAGGGAACTGCAGGAACCATTTGAACATAGTGTTAAGACACTCGGTTGCTTAGGTCCTGCTTTCTCCGTCCCCATTTATCGCCTTTTTCGAGGCATTGCGCGTTGAGTGGCAGAGCTTTATTTATTACTTCTCTGTGTTTTTTAAAGTATTCACACAACAAACTTCGTGAAGGTCACTTTCCTTTGATGACGAAGTAATTTGATCGAAAAGAAATTATGGTTTTACACAAATCGAGCTTTAATAAGATATATTTAAATTTTTTTGCTATATCCAAAGCTCAAGGTCAAGTACAAGGTTAGATTGAAATAGTGTGTAGTGTTCGTTTTAATTTCTTTTAAATGTTGTTTCGTTTTCTATGGAGAGTGAGTTATCAAAAAAGTATCACAACACGTCGTTACATTAGCCAGTTACAGTGGTAAATAACTGTAACAGTTGTAATTTAGTATAGAATATAACAAATGACTTACAACACAGCCATAACCTAAAACACACAATAAAACTCATCCAAAAAATGTATTTCATACAAAATATCAAAAGAAAACGTCTAAATAGAACAAGATTGGAAAAGGCATGTAAGAATTTCTCACATCGCAATCAGCTGTGATAGCCCGACAACACATTAGGGGAGTGAACGCTTCTTTGAGTAAAAAAGGCCAAAAAAAATATCTTAGAAAAGCGAAAACAAGAAAAACACAAGTGGTTCTATAGTTGTTTGCGTCAGAAAATGAGGCGTTGTGAAAAAGTAACGGTGTATAAGAAAATTCACGTCGCATAGACTAAGTTCTAACAGAGTAAATTTAGCATTTTGTGTCATTTTAGTCACTATTAAATACTAATTTATAAATACAAATAATATACATATTTGTCTCTATATATTGGTTGTACTGTGATCACTTGTCATAAATATATACGATATTTATTCATTTAAAATGAAATCCTATCAATATATTTAATAAATTTAACTATACATATATACTTACCTAACATTCTGTTTTTTAATTATGAACTTTTTTACTAAGACATGATCATTCAATCAGTGGTTTCTTGTAAAATGAACTGGTAATATCTCCCCTCCCAACTGTGTAATGGGTTTGAATTGACTTAAATTTAAGTGACACTTATTACATTTTTATTACATTTTTATTATCTTTTCCTGAATCTCGAATAACTTTAAATCTCGTATAACTTAAATTTATTCAAAGTACAAATGTTTTCAGTTTTCAGAAATATATTGAAAATACTCTGTGGCAAGCTTTAGCGTGTTAACTGTCGTTTGTTCGAAATTCAGATCCGATATGTTGGGGATGTTGAAGGAAGCCGATATATTTTATTACGTATTACGTTTGTATATGTTATTCAGAATAAATTTTTGTCTTTTTAGTTTTCGTAAAGCTACTTTACCATATATGAAAATTAGATGTAGTGTATTTAGAAATTATTTTGATCTTTACTTCTATTGGATGAGATCTAGTGGGAATAGAATTTGAGTATGTCTTTTCCATAATGGGGCCCAATGACTAAAATAATCTAAATCAGCTTGACTGATACCTCCTTAACGTAATAGAAGAATAGTTAACTAGTGAAATTTAACCCCGCCCTTTTTGTAAAAAACATTACACTTTTACACACACACACACATATATATATATATATATATATATATATATATATATATATATATATATATATATATATATAATATATATATATATATATATATATATATATATATATATATATATATATATATATATATATATATATATATATATATTGTAAAATTAAGCCACGAACCATCGTATACAGGAACACATTCAAAGTATGCAATATTGAAGTTCCCTGTTTATTTTGACTGCAAACACAGCAACAATATTCATATAAGCGAGTTTCTGTTTACTCCACAAAGATATGTAATTTACCCCTCGGACAATGACTCAGCAGGGTACGGCCTCAGTATTAGAGGCTTAGTTTATTTGTCTACACATTATTTGTAGACTGGAAGTAGTACTTTCCTAGACATTTTAATAACTGTTTATATATAAAATACTACCTTATTTTGTATTCATATTTACACATCTGTGCATTTATTGTAATAGTAAACATTTATTTTACATTTTTATTTACAATTTTAAGTGTTATTGCTTAATTTTATTTATTTTTATTTTTTTTAGCTTCACGCTTTATCCCGCATATAGCAGGGTAGGCAGAGGGAACTGCAGGAACCATAAGAACCTAGTGTTAAGACACTCCGTTACTTAGTCCCTGCTTACTCCGTCCCCACGTCGCTTAATTGCAAAGGAATTATTTAATTAATTTCCTAAGATATCTTTATAACCCTTAAAATTTGTGGTATAAAAAAAAACTACACGTTAAACTCAACATTTAACTGACTCAGATCAAAAACCATCTAATCAAGTTCATTCTTGTGATATAGAAGTAGCCTTAAGTAATAAATAACAAAAAACTGGTAACACAGAAGAGCAGGGACTCAGCATTTGCCCGTCAACTCGACCGTTTGTGGGTTCAATTCCCACTTGGGGAGTATAGATATTTTCATTTCCATTTTCTTCGCTTTGGAGAGTAGGAAAACGCGGCATTAAGTTCCACCACTCAACACGCAATGTCTCAAACAAAGGCGGAAATCAGGGAACGGGGTATCTTAACCTTATGTTTTCATAGTTCTTGCGCTCCCTCTGCCTATCCTGCTATATGCGGGATAAAACAGTGAAGCTAAAAAAAAATAAAAAAAAAACTAAAAAATACATATCTCAACACGGTAGTATTTCTATGTTGTTATATATTTCCAAAGACAATCTGTTGAACGGAACGTTTTCCAAACGTTTTATGGCACGTAGGGGAATTCAGTTCGCTCAATTACCTTATTCTCGGATATGTCAAAATATATCTCAAGTATTTAAGACAGTATTTATCCTGTTTTTGTTTGTTATAAGGAAAATATAATTTTTAAAATTTTATAATCTGTATTAAAAAAATATAATTCGACTATGTATTTTAAATGCTGGCCATAAATAAATAATTTATATTCCTTTTAAATTCCTACTATTAAGTTTTATTTAATAACTAGCTGTTGCCCGCGGCTCCCCTCGCAGTTTTTAAATGTATTACGGACATTATATTAGTGGTGTGCCCGAGTTTCTTAATCTTAGTAATTCGTAACATTTACCCATACAGTCTTGACAATGCTAGGTACTAAATACTAATATTGTGGTTTATATGGACCAACGTTACTCATTTAAATTATCATGAAAAATGAATTATTACGACATAACTGTTTTTAAGTTTTTTTAATGATATTTATATTTTTTTTTTGGTATATTATACTGTGAAATATTATACATATTTTTTATTCATAATCCGCTACAACACAACAAAATAAGGTTTTGATTATCTATTTATGCAACCCAGGGATGATTCTTCTCGTTATGATTCTTTAAACAAGTAGCCGTCACAACACAAAAGGTAGAAAAGTGAAAAGTATTTACGTACTGTCTTTAGAACGTAAAGGGCAATATTTTGTTTTGTATCAACAAAAAAATAACATCAAAGAAGTGTTTATAAAATAACAGCAGAAACCAAGCGGGCGTCCCTATGAGACAAATCTACGCCATGATAAAGGATTATAATTATGTTTTAATAAATATATTAATGTTCTAAATATTTTAACAGATATTGCAAAAAAATCATAAACATAATTATAGGCCATAGTTTATAATTTTTAATAATTGCCATGACACTGTTTTTTCCTCCCGTCATAATCTAATCTGTTATTTGTTTACTAAAATGTAAAGTGGGTACAGATTAAGGTGTGGCGGTAGTTCGAGCGTGTATTAGTATATTAATTAGTATATTATATTGTTTATATATTTTTCAAATTATTAAAAATGTTTCATTCATAAAATAATAAAATAACATACAGATAATTTTATTCTATTATATAGTTATTTCCTTTACTAGATTTGCGCATTCAATTGTCATTTGGGATACATATTAACATTTAAATAATTAAAAGTTTAAACATGATTTATACATAGATTTTTAATGAGATATTCCGAACTTCTTTAAAGGTAACTCTGTGTTAAGAAACTCCGTTCTCCGCTTTCCTTTCGCTTTGTATGGTGTTTCATATTTAATAGCACTTTTTATTTTGTTACTAGTTCGAGGAAAATATAAAAAATACCTTTTTTAAGTGGCAACTGAACTAACAACTACCGTGTTAACAGTCA
Organism: Dione vanillae; assembly: GCA_037178615.1. Lineage (NCBI taxonomy): Eukaryota > Metazoa > Arthropoda > Insecta > Lepidoptera > Nymphalidae > Dione > Dione vanillae. Next base: position 638,429 of record JAZFAU010000242.1, on the reverse strand, counting down.
GGCTTATATCAGTGCATCACGTCTATCCCATATATTTTTTTTTGTTTTTTATGTCTTCACGCTATCCCGCACATGGCAGAGTAGGCAGAGGGAACTGCAAGAGCCATAGGAATCTATTATTTAGATACTCCGTTGCTTAGTTTCTACTTTCTCCATCCCTACTTTCCGCCTTTTTTCGAGGCATTGCGTGTTGAGCCGCGCTTTGCTTAGTTTTCCAGAGCAAAGAAAATGGAAATAGTATAATCTATCTCCCTCAAGCGGGAATCGAACCCATAAGCCGTCGCGTTTACAGGTAAACGCTGAGCCTCTGCACCACAAATCCACAATGACCTACAAAAATATAAATTTTAACCAAAACCGCGGTCTTAAATTCAACAGCTCTTAACAACATTTGGCAGAGCTATCCAGACGTGTCCACAATACTGACACATTGATTGATAGTATTGTATGTATTATGTTATGATAGTGCGAAGTACAATGTAACTTATGGTTAATGTACTTGAAGCGTGTGCCAGAATTGTTGTGATTATAGCGTTGTCATACTGTTAATCGTGTAATAAGGAATGACTCATTTGCAAAGTTAGTTGCTGTTGAACAGCTAATGGTTGGCTTGTCAGGATATACGATGACGTATAGAATACTTTATATAGGTTCAAAGTTATATGCAATTAAAGTTTAAGTATTTTGTTGCTGGAGTATAGTTTTAATTGTATTCTATGGAATTTAATTTATAATTTTGTTCAATAGTTATTGAGAAATTAGGCTTACAAGAATTTATTATCAGTCTACATGTGGCCACGGACACACAGTGTTCGAAATATCAGGTTTCCAATAAATGATAATATACGGGAATAATTTGTTTAAATTGTTTTATTTAAAATGGCAAGGGAATTTCAGAGTTAACTAAAAAATAATAAAATAAATGTTTACTATTACAATAAATGCACAGATGTGTAAATATGAATACAAAATAAGGTAGTATTTTATATATAAACAGTTATTAAATAAAATGTCTAGGAAAGTACTACTTCCAGTCTACAAATAATGTGTAGACAAATAAACTAAGCCTATAGCCTATATATATATATATATATATATATATATATATATATATATATATATATATATATATATATATATATATATATATATATATATATATATATATATATATATATATATATATATATATATATATATAATATATATATATATATATATATATATATATATATATATATATATATATATATATATATATATATATATATATATATATATATATATATATATATATATATATATATATATATATATATATATCTATATATATATATATATATATATATATATATATATATATATATATATATATATATATATATATATATATATATATATATATATATATATATATATATATATATATATATATATAATATATATATATATTTGTATACAAGAACACATTCAAAGTATGCAATATTGAGGTTCCCTGTTTATTTTGACTGCAAACACAGCAACAATATTCATATAAGCGAGTTTCTGTTTACTCCACAAAGATATGTAATTTACCCCTCGGACAATGACTCAGCAGGGTACGGCCTTAGTATTAGAGGCTTACTTTATTTGTCTACACATTATTTGTAGACTGGAAGTAGTACTTTCCTAGACATTTTATTTAATAACTATTTATATATAAAATATTACCTAATTTTGTATTCATATTTACACATCTGTGCATTTATTGTAATAGTAAACATTTATTTTATTATTTTTAGTTAACTCTGAAATTCCCTTACCATTTTAAATAAAATAATTTAAACAAATTATTCCCAGTATATTATCATTTATTGGAAACCTGACATTTCGAACACTGTGTGTCCGTGGTCACATGTAGACTGAAACTAAATTCTTGTAAGCCTAACTTCTCAATAACTATTAAACAAAATAATAAATTAAATTCCATAGAATACAATTACAACTATACTCCAGCAACAAAATACTTAAACTTTAATTGCATATAACTTTGAACCTATATAAAGTATTCTATACGTCACCGTATATCCTGACAAGCCAACCATTAGCTGTTCAACAGCAACTAACTTTGCAAATGAGTCATTCCTTATTACACGATTAACAGTATGACAACGCTATAATCACAACAATTCTGGCACACGCTTCAAGTACATTAACCATAAGTTACATTGTACTTCGCACTATCATAACATAATACATACAATACTATCAATCAATGTGTCAGTATTGTGGACACGTCTGGATAGCTCTGCCAAATGTTGTTAAGAGCTGTTGAATTTAAGACCGCGGTTTTGGATTAAAATTTATATTTTTGTAGGTCATTGTGGACCTTTGTGGTGCAGAGGCTCAGCGTCTATCTGTAAACGCGACGGCTTATGGGTTCGATTCCCGCTTGAGGGAGATAGATTATTCTATTTCCATTTTCTTTGCTCTGGAAAACTAAGCAAAGCGCGGCTCAACACGCAATACCTCGAAAAAAGGCGGAAAGTGGGGATGGAGAAAGTAGAAACTAAGCAACGGAGTATCTAAATAATAGATTCCTATGGCTCTTGCAGTTTCCCTCTGCCTACTCTGCCATGTGCGGGATAGAAGCGTGAAGACATAAAAAACAAAAAAAAATATATGGGATAGACGTGATGCACTGGTATAAGCCTGACTGTTAACACGGTAGTTGTTAGTTCAGTTGCCACTTAAAAAAGGTATTTTTTATATTTTCCTCGAACTAGTAACAAAATAAAAAGTACTATTAAATATGAAACATCATACAAAGCGAAAGGAAAGCGGAGAACGGAGTTTCTTAACACAGGGTTACCTTTATAGAAGTTCGGAATATCTCATTAAAAATCTATGTATAAATCATGTTTAAACTTTTAATTATTTAAATGTTAATATGTATCCCAAATGACAATTGAATGCGCAAATCTAGTAAAGGAAATAACTATATAATAGAATAAAATTATCTGTATGTTATTTTATTATTTTATGAATGAAACATTTTTAATAATTTAAAAAATATATAAACAATATAATATACTAATTAAGATACTAATACACGCTCGAACTACCGCCACACCTTAATCTGTACCCACTTTACACTTTAGTAAACAAATAACAGATTAGATTATGACGGGAGGAAAAAACAGTGTCATGGCAATTATTAAAAATATAAACTATGGTCTATAATTATGTTTATGATTTTTTTAAATATCTGTTAAAATGTTAAGAAAATTAATATATTTATTAAAACATAGTTATAATTCTTTATCATGGCGTAGATTTGTCTCATAGGGACGCCCGCTTGGTTTCTGCCGTTATTTTACAAACACTTCTTTGATGTTATTTTTTTGTTGATACAAAACAAAATATTGTCCTTTATGTTAAAGACAGTACGTGAACACTTTTCACTTTTCTGCCCTTTGTGTTGTGACCGCTACTTGTTTAAAGAATCATAACGAGAAGAATCATCCCTGGGTTGCATAAATAGATATTCAAAACCTTATTTTGTTATATTGTAGCGAATTATGAATTACACCTTATTAAAAAAATATGTATAATATTTCACAGTATAATATACCAAAAAAAAATATAAATATCATTAAAAAAACTTAAAAACAATTATGTCGTAATAATTACTTTTTCATAATAATTTAAATGAGTAAAGTTGGTCCATACAAACCACAATATTAGTATTTAGTACCTAGCATTGTCAAGACTGTGTGGGTAAATGTTACGAATTACTAAGATATTTTAACTCTGGCGTAATAATGTGCGTAATACATTTAAAAACTGCGAGCGGAGCCGCGGGCAACAGCTAGTTATTAAATAAAACTTAATAGTAGGAATTTAAAAGGAATATAAATTATTTATTTATGGCCAGCATTTAAAATACATAGTCGAATTATATTTTTTTAATACAGATTATAAAATTTTAAAAATTATATTTTCCTTATAACAAACAAAAACAGGATAAATACTGTCTTAAATACTTGAGATATATTTTGACATATCCGAGAATTAGGTAATTGAGCGAACTGAATTCCCCTACGTGCCATAAAACGTTTGGAAAACGTTCCCTTCAACAGATTGTCTTTGGAAATATATAGCAACATAGAAATACTACCGTGTTGAGATGTGTATTTTTTAGTTTTTTTTTATCTTTTTTTTAGCTTCACTCTTTTATCCCGCATTTAGCAGGATAGGCAGAGGGAGCGCAAGAACTATGAGAACATAGGGTTAAGATACCCTCCTGATTTCCGCCTTTGTTTGAGACATTGCGTGTTGAGTGGTGGAACTTAATGCCGCGTTTTCCTACTTTCCAAAGCGAAGAAAATGGAAATGAAAATATCTATACTCCCCAAGTGGGAATTGAACCCACAAACGGTCGAGTTGACGGGCAAATGCTGAGTCCCTGCTCTTCTGTGTTACCAGTTTTTTGTTATTTATTAGTTAAGGCTACTTCTATATCACAAGAATGAACTTGATTAGATGGTTTTTGATCTGAGTCTTTTAAATGTTGAGTTAAACGTGTAGTTTTTTTTTTTATACCACAAATTTTAAGGGTTATAAAGATATCTTAGGAAATTAATTAAATAATTCCTTTGCAATTAAGCGACGTGGGGACGAGTAAGCAGGGACTAAGTAACGGAGTGTCTTAACACTAGGTTCTTATGGTTCCTGCAGTTCCCTCTGCCTACCCTGCTATGTGCGGGATAAAGCGTGAAGCTAAAAAAAAAAAAAAATAATAAAAAAATTAAGCGATAATACTTAAAATTGTAAATAACAACGTATATTAAATGGAAATTTAAACAACAATATAAATTCATATAAGTTAAAAAATAATATGTGTTGGATTCGAAATGCTCAAACAAAATAACAAGTATATACATATGTATACTTTAACCACTTTTATTTAAAGGTTTAGACTGAAAAAATAAAAAAGTTTTATATGTTTCGAAGTTACTACACGTTAACACATGTTAACATTCACCAAATATTTTATATTAATATAGAACGATTCTTGCTTTTTATTAATTTTGACACAAAAAATATTCCTCTTAGTAAAGCTCTAGCTTTAATATTTATAACTGAGCTATACTCCAGTATAGCTCAGTTATAAGTGAGTTTTACATTATAAGCACCGCCTTACGAGACTTGTAAAAGAATTCGGAAATACAGCAGACAAGTAATCAAAAAGGCAAGATGCATCGTAAGCATGAACACCTTCTGGACCTGGGTTATTAGCCTCTTCAAACATGCCCGTAAGAAGAGGCTAATAACAACAGACGAGGTAAAAGAGGTATGCAAGCACTGTAGCACTTTGCTCTCCTTATTCTCTGGTTGGCTAATATAAAAGATAGAGCCTACTCATTTTTAGTGGTATTTGTACTTAAAAAAACCAGAAAAACCAAAATATAACTATATTGATAATCTCTCATAGCCTAAACCACTTTAAAATAAAAAATACACATCAGACCGTCGTACCATTGAGGACCGTCGTGGCGCAGAGGCGCAACGTCTGCCTGTAACGCTTTGTGAGTTCCCCAGTCGGATCCCCAGTCGGGGATGGATTTTTCTATTTCTATTTTCTTCGCTCTGGTAACTAGGCAAAAGCGCGGCGTTGAGTTACGCCACTCAATACGCAATGCCTCGAAAAAGGCGGAAAGCGGGGATGGAGAAAGCAGGGACTAAGCAACGGAGTGTCTTAACACTAGGTTCCCACAGTCCCTGCAGTTCTCTCTACCTACCCTGCCATGCGGGATAAAGCGTGAAGCTAAAAAAAATACACATCAACTCTAAGTCAAGCTAAGTTTAAACTAAAAAAAGCATCAAAAAACGACTCTACATACGTGAACGTAAAGCGAACGAAAAATTAGCCGAGCGAAAAACAATCTATCGTTTTGGAACAACGAAAAAACCTTCGCCATTCCTATTCTCCGTTACAATACGTTCGGAAACAACGCACGTTTTCTAATGGATTTTTGATGGTGCACTCTGTACAGTACGGACATGACTTTTAAACTGGAAACACAAATATTTGCTATACATTTGAGTTGTACGAATTGGATTTTGAATTTTTATGTTTTAATATTTTATTATACAATTGTTATTTTGCTGTAGCTTTATAGGGAGCATTGTATGTAGAAAGGATCGTCGTGGCGCAGAATCGTATCGTCTGCTTGTTGATGGTTTGTGGGTTCAATTCCTACTTGGGGAAGATGGATTTTTCTATTTCCATTGTCTTCGCTGTGGCAAAGGCAAAGTGGCGTTGAGTTTTGTCACTGAACGCGCAATGCCTCGAAAATGGTGGAAAACAGGGAACCGAGTATCTTAATGCCAGCTTTCTATGGTTCTTGTGGTTCCCTGTGCCTACCCTGCCATGTGCGGGATGCATGAACCTAAAAAATTGTGTATAGATTTGCATGATTTAAACGATAAAACTATTGAATATCAAACCAAGCAAAATTAATTTTCAAACACCACAGTATTTTTTAAATATAGTAATAGTGAAATAAAAAGTATATGCATAATATATACTATATATATGTATATCTTATAAAATAACACTGCAAAACGACTTAAGATTATATTGTAATGAGAATCAAACCTTGGACTTTTAACTTAATAATTACTTAAGCTAGCTACAACTGAGCTATAGATTCAAAATTAGAAACAGTATAGTACTACGTCCAATAGTTCAGAGAACGTGTAATGAATCAGTCTTGTGATTAATTCTTTACTAGTCGAGTCGCTTGGCCATCCCAGTGAGTCACGGAAGTGAAGAAATAAATTGTCCATACGTACATAAATATATATGTATATGTACGTACAAGCATGTATATTGTAAATGGAGGTAGTAGATTCGGTAAAATATGGAAATCATTTTGATAAACACTGATAGTAGAAAATAACTGAGTGAAAAAATGGAGAAAAGCTCCATTATGTCATTATATAATTGTTTGGTTTTTTTTCTATTTTCAAATATATATATTTTTCATAGTTATGTATACATATATATTATATATGTTGACATAAGTAACATATTACATAATACAATACAAAAATCATAAAGGTATATAGTACACTTATCGCATTATCAAAAAAACATGCACGAAAGCTTAATTCGTATACTACAGCAAACCACGCCCTCAATGGTAGCTTTATCGCAACAGCTCTACATCTTGCATTTCGTAGATAACACAGCTTTTTATCTAAACATCTTTACATTCAGAATTTAACGTGAATTTTAAACTCTACCAAAAATTTACGGCTGATTTCGACACGAATACAACATTATAACATCATTAGTTTCGTTTTACGCGTTTTTTACGACTGAATCGAATGTAAAAGAAGCTACTTTATTTTAAGGCTCTATCTATACTTTCAGTCCGTTGTAATTAAAACTTCGAGGAACTCTTTAAATGTACAACTTTAATGGTAACTTCTTATATCCTTTTGCTTTGTTCTTTTCGGTGGACAGGAGAAAGAGTGGAAATAGATCACTTTTTTTTCTATTTTTCCATACTTTTACTATAAAACGGTTAAAATTATTACGCTTCGCGTGTAATTGACATAGTCTGTGGGCTTAAATTAAAAAAATCTGTTTATATTGGATAGTAATAAGAGAAAATAATATTACGCTCTAATTTAAAATACAGCTATTATTTACATACTAATTATTTTTACTTTTTACTGAATTCTCTCTAGAAACTAAACGTCGCACATGTCTAGTTGCCATAGAGAAGTAAAAGGATATGAAATAATCTACTCTTTTAGAGTGGGAATCGAACCCACAAACTGTTACGTTTACAGGCGGACGCTGCACCTCTGCATTCCCACGTGCAGCGGGAAGATTTTCGTATGTACATATAAATTATCATTAATATAATATATAGCTCTACGTTTTTTTCTAAAATTAGAAAGTCTTATGTCAAGATCTTTCAATGGATGTTGGATGTTTTGAAAATAAAAAATAAATATAATTAATACAGAATTGACTTTTTTGACAAAAAGGTTGAACCTACAACTACCTCCTTGTGACCTTAGCGTAGTAAATATTACAATCTAAACAAAGCCTTAACCCGTTTTACGATTTTGTTATATTTTTAATATTCATAATATTTATTTTATGTAAATATGTCGTAATTTGACATTTATGATACTACATATTCAAAACATACATATATATGTATATGTATTTAAATATTAGTATTAATTTAAATGTTTATCGTTCGTTTAGTTTAAATAAATATAATATAAATTAATTTATTGACTAAATTAATTTGAATTGGCATAGCTTGGAAGTGAGAAGAACCGGAATAGCTATGAATCAATTAAAAGGAATATTTATAATTATGTATATACACTGTGCTTACTCGAGTACCCATGCATTAAAACATAAAAACAAAGTAAACGAGATGGATGGATGTGAATTCTTACTAAGTTTAAATGAACCAAAATTCACATAAAAAATATAAACAAGCGAACCATTTGAGTAACACAAGTACAAGCTATTGTATTAAGCTTTCGAAGACTAAAATTTGCGACAACAGAGACTTTTAAACTCATCTAATAAAAAGTTATGAAAAAGTTCTCAGTCTCATATTACACTAACACGGCAGAGTTTTAAACCATACGATGTTATTAAACGTGTAGAATAAACAGATTTTTGTGTTTCAACTTTTAATATTCAGTATTTTGTAGCGCAATTTAGATGTGCTTTAGACATACTTGGAAACTTAAAGCTGGCATTAACTGTGTTTAACTGGGATAGCCTAAATTTGAATATATTTTACGGTTTTGGGTTCGATTCCCATTTTGGGGAATTGGCTGCTTTATTTTTTCACTCTGGAAAAACATTATACAGCATTAATTTCCGCCAATCAAGACGACTTGTCTTAAATATTGGGCGGTAAATAGGAAAAGGAGTTAACCGAATTTTCTCTATTATTCCCTTTTACTTAAAAAAAAAAAGCACAAAATAGTAATTTTATAGATATAAAGAATTGTTCAATTATTATTTTTGTTTTTGGATTAAATAGTGCATCACAAAATACTAGGCTTAAATATACAATTCTATTTTTTTTACATGGCAGGGTAGGCAGAGGGAACTGCAGGAACCATACGAACCTAGTGTTAAGACACTTCCGTTGCTTAGTCTCTGCTTTCTCCGTCTCCACTTTTCCGCCAGTTTTTCGAGGCATTGCGTGTTGAGTGGCAGAATTCAACGCCGCACTTTCCCTACTTTCCAGAGCGAAGAAAATGGAAATAGAAAAATCCATTTTCGCCGAGTGGGAATCGAACCCACAAACCGTCGCGTTTACAGGCGGACGCTACGCCTCTGCGCCACGACGGTGTTATAATTTTTATATAACCCAGTTTACTTATAGTCACAGTTGGTTCAGGCACTTAGAATGCGTTGTAATATTTCATATATCCATCCATAACTCTTACTTATTCCATTTGACCATTTAGGCGTAGCTGCAAGTAACATGTAGCCTTTTGTATATATAAAATATATATAGATTTACGCATTATCCCGCTCATACCAGGGTGGGCAGAGGGAGCCGCAGAAACCTTGGAAACTTAGTGTTAAGACACTCCGCTTCTCACATTCCACGTTTTCGACGCATTGCGCACTAAGTGGCGGAACACCACGCCGCGTTTTGCGTAGTGATGAAATTGAAAATGAAAAGAACCACGTTCCCCGAGTGGGAATCAAACGCACAAACCGTCCCGTTCACAGAAGACACTACGCTTTGATACTTTTGTTGCAAAAATATCCAAATTAAAATTGATTATAATGATGATAATCATCATAATTTGTTTGATCGTAAATAAAGCATACTTAAAGAAACTATATAAACAATTCTATGCAGCGGGATTTGAACATGTACATCTTAAAAACGGTCCAAACAAATAACTTTTAAGCCATGCGTCATCATGCTGCCTGCATAATTTTATTTTAATTTAAATATTATTATATAATATATTACTTTGTGGGGACGGAGTAAGCAGGGACTAAGTAACAGAGTGTCTTAACACTAGGTTCTTATGGTTCCTGCAGTTCCTTCTGCCTACCCTGCCATGTACGGGATAAAGCGTGAAGCTAAAAAAAAAAAAATTATTTTATTTTAATTTTTTTAAGTTCCGCTAACAACGCGCATTATCTTGTAGTCAAAAATTATAAAACCCCACAATCTCACCATCTAAATTAGAACTTGAATATATTTTCATTAGCCAGTACAGAAATACGCTCAAAAAGTTTGCTCATTTCACCGAATACCAAAACAAAGACATTTTTACTCTTGTTTATGAGATAAAGGAATGAAATAATTAAATTACTTCAAAATTAAACTCAACGGAATTTCAATTGTAATAGCAAATCTTTATTTTATTGCTTCATTCTTCATTTCGGAATGTCATGGAGATATTTACGCTTTATAATTTAGTACCGTTTGCGTATTACGACCACCTAATATTAAGATATAGGAGTTTATGAAATCTTCAAACTTATGTTTTTTTCTGAAATAATATTGTAGTGTTTCTAGAAATTCATTGTAAATGTAGAAAAAAAATAATTATTATTTTTTTTTAGCTTCACGCCTTATCCCGCATATGCAGGGTAGGCAGAGGGAACTGCAGTAACCATATGAACCTAGTGTTAAGACACTCCGTTGCTTACTCCGTCTCAAAAAAAAGTATGAAAATATATATATTTAAAATACATATATACATGTATATTAATCGAGTAGTACGAGGTATATGGACACTTGCGAAGATTTTCGAAAACGTTTTTCGTTACACAGGGATCACAGCGTTTAACGCTCCGTTCTGTTTGACTACCCGGCTAGGGATAAAGCGTAAAGCTATGAATAAATAATATGTATTACGAGAAATATATTTAAATTACCCAATTCGAGACCTATTAAAATCTAAACGTATTAAATTAAAATCAAAGTACATAAACGCTTTAGTTACAGAATATGCTACTGACTTAATTGTTTTACATATTTGTTCTTCTTCTTAAAGGCAATTCAATACTTTCTCAAGTAATCATTATTTGTCCTACAAAATTGACAGCCTACGTTAAACTACATATTATGAATAGAAGTGATGTAGGCCACACATGATTCTAGGGCAGGTATAAATAAACTTATGACCTAGACTATATTTAGTTTTTATGTATATTTTTACATATGCATTGTAGAACAAAATGTTAATTGATACATTGTGATAGTGTACTCGCGTCGTTGTATAAATAGCGCGAGGAAGAGCAGTCACAGGGTTCGAGGCCGGTGCAGCGACTGATTACGCTACGCCGAGAGGAACTCCGTAGAGTTTTGGTGAAAGAATGGCGACAAAGGCATTCTACCGCCGGCGTGGCTACCGCCGAGGCAATCCGGCCTATACTTAACGACTGGCTAGGAAGAAGGCACCGATCCCTGTCTTTTAGGACAACGCAGGTGCTGTCGAGACACGGCTGCTTCGGCAAGTAGCTGTGCCGTAACGACCGGGAACCGGACGCTCGGTCCCACCACTGCGTCCATTGTGAGGAGGACACGGCGCAACACACTATTGCCGAATGTGTAGCTTGGGAGGAACAGGTGGTATGATCGGTAGATGGTCGGTAGCGCAGACTCGTGGGCCGCGATGGTGTCCTTTTGCGAGGAAGTGATGTCGCAGAAGGAAACTGCGGAACGGGAGAGGGACATTCTGACTCCCTTCCCTGGCCGCAGAAGACGCACTGGGTGCAGGAGAAGGACGGACCACGCCCTTTTCAGGCCCCCATGAATGAGTCTTGGGGCGAGGCACTTGGGGAAGTCTGCGCCCTCTATTCGATAGACCCAAAATGGACGCGGGCGCGTGTGTCGGCGCGTGCCTCTAAGGCGTAATCACAGGGAAGTTGTACACCTAGTGTACATACACCTCACTGCCGAGGAGGAGACGAGGCCCGCATTGATCGAGCCAGCACGAGTGCGGGGCTGCGGGAGAATTTAGATTCCCGCGGCCCCACGTGAACGTGCAAGGAGACACCGGGGTGATTTTAGTCGGTAAGAGTCCGGCACGCCCCTCCGCCTTTCCTCAGGCGGAGGCAATCCATGAGGATTTCCCCCCGTTAAAAAAAGAGAAATTGTGATAGTGTCTGTTGGATTATGTAACTTAACGCCGCTTTGCTTTAGTAACCAAGTAATAGCCCACAAATAGTAAACTAAAATACCTTCTACTCAGACATTTTAAATAACATATATATATATATATATATATATATATATATATATATATATATATATATATATATATATATATATATATATATATATATATATATATATATATATATATATATATATATATATATATATATATATATATATATATATATATATATATATATATATATATATATATATATATATATATATATATAAAGTAACCTGAAAAATTAATATAAATATAGAGCTTTTTATTATAGTTCTGAATAAATATAGTCCTGTTTATATTAAATATGTATTATCAACAATATGAGATAATAAGCTTTTTTAAGAATTACAATTCACAAAACAAACACTACTTTTTCAGTATTTGCAATTTCTTTGTTTGAAATGGCCTTGTTTACAATTATTTTGCTTCTAAAGACATTTTCTTGAAAAAATAACGAGTTGTTTGCACAAATAATGCAAAAATAACTGTTATTTGTTATGTTATTTTAATAAAATTGGTGTTTTTTTTATTTTTATACATTAATTCTTATTTTTGTATGCATTGCTTATTAATGACCAAATATTAAAAAAATAAACTTTCATTACTTTTCTCGATTTGATTATAATCCTATTATTGATATTATTAGTATTACTTTATATATATATATATATATATATATATATATATATATATATATATATATATATATATATATATATATATATATATATATATATATATATATATATATATATATATATATATATATATATATATATATATATATATATATATATATATATATATATGTATATATATATATATATATATATATATATATATATATATATATATATATATATATATATATATATATATATATATATATATATATATATATAGTTCCTCGAGTCTTTATGCTTTGAATTTATGCTCATGGTGGAGTTTTATGTTCATGTCAACTGAACCCACGACTGTCAGATGCTGTGCTATTATTTTGTTGTATCATTAACATCAATAAATATAATTTAACTTATTTTATTCTCATATTAATTAGAAAGAGATTAAGTTTTTACATTACTATAAAACCACAAAATTCGTCGATTGGGAATCAAACCCCTAACAAGAACGTTTGCAAATTCCATAGTTTCTCTTCTAAATCTAATACTATCAAATTATAATACCAAGACTTAGTGTAGTAGTATTTAAAAAAAAAATTCTTAGAACACTGGTTTCAACGTTCAGAGTATCTTATGTCCAGACACCTAATAGGGAAAGCGCAAAAACGTAACATATCATATTTATTAATGTCACATAGTCTAAGTTACACTAAGCATTGATTACACTTGATTACATTACATTAATATGCCTTGTATTATAAAACGGTTTGCGGGTTCGTTTCCCACTCGAAGATGATGGGTTTTTTCATTTCATATGTTATATATATATGTATATATATATATATATATATATATAGTTCCTCGAGTCTTTATGCTTTGAATTTATGCTCATGGTGGAGTTTTATGTTCATGTCAACTGAACCCACGACTGTCAGATGCTGTGCTATTATTTTGTTGTATCATTAACATCAATAAATATAATTTAACTTATTTTATTCTCATATTAATTAGAAAGAGATTAAGTTTTTACATTACTATAAAACCACAAAATTCGTCGATTGGGAATCAAACCCCTAACAAGAGCGTTTGCAAATTCCATAGTTTCTCTTCTAAATCTAATACTATCAAATTATAATACCAAGACTTAGTGTAGTAGTATTTAAAAAAAAAATTCTTAGAACACTGGTTTCAACGTTCAGAGTATCTTATGTCCAGACACCTAATAGGGAAAGCGCAAAAACGTAACATATCATATTTATTAATGTCACATAGTCTAAGTTACACTAAGCATTGATTACACTTGATTACATTACATTAATATGCCTTGTATTATAAAACGGTTTGCGGGTTCGTTTCCCACTCGAAGATGATGGGTTTTTTCATTTCATATGTTATATATATATGTATATATATATATGTATATATATATATGTATATATATATATATGTATATATATATATATATATATATATATATATATATATATATATATATATATATATATATATATATATATATATATATATATATATATATATATATATATATATATATATATATATATATATATATATATATATATATATATATATATATATATATATATATATATATATATATATATATATATATATATATATATAAAGAATATTAATTTAAAATAAACTCACAAAGATAACTTACAAGTTACAGACTAAGTATATATTGGTTTTGACAAATGGGACGCAACTTTCCCAAGGGTCACGACTACAGTTGGAAACAGCAAGTTAAATTTGACACAAGTATTGATTGCTTGTGATCTTATCATCACTTTTGGGTAACTTGATAGTAGGGTGTGGTCAATTATATAGGTAGTTCAAACTACTTGGCAGGGAACGTTATGCTAATCTAGTTTATAAGGTTGTGTCTGCCAAGTCGAAAGGTTAGCACTTTATAAATGAAAATATTATCAATGCAGCGTGATAAAGAACGCATAGCTTAGTAGTTAGTTTGAAGGAGACGTGAGTTCAAATCCCACTGCGTTCAATTTTTTATATGTTTTCTTAAAGTTTTTTTCTGTTTTCAGTGTGAACGACTGTGTAAAATCACAAAGATACCTTAACTTTTTTTGGAGAGTAAACAGAAGAGTCCTAGTGTTATAACACCCTGTTTGCATATGGAGTGAAATTCACTACCGTGACGCCTGAAAGAATTTGTTTTGACTACTTAATAAAATACAACATCAGCAGAAGCTTAGTTTGGGTCATGTTCAAATATTTTATAGTAACGCAGGCAATGGCTTACTTTCACCTTATTGTACTATTTAATCATAAATAAAATATGTGTCTTTATGGCTTCACGCTTTATCCCGCACATAGCAGGGTAGGCAGAAAGAACCGCAGGAACCGTCGCAACCTATTATCACACTCCGTTCCCCGTTTTTCGCCTTTTTCGAGGCATTACGTGTTGAGTCACGAAATTCAATGTCGCGATTTGCTAGTTGCCAGAGAGAAGAAAATGGAAATGAAAAAACCTATTTTCTGTGAGTGGGAATCGAACCCGCAAACCGTCGCGTCTTATAATACAAGGTATATTAATGTAATGTAATCAAATGTAATCAATGCTTAGTTTAACTTAGACTATGTGACAAACGTTGAAACCAGTGTTCTAAGAGCAATATTTTTTTTAATTACGGTATATATATTTAAATACAGATTGACTAGGTCTTAGTATATATATATATATATATATATATATATATATATATATATATATATATATATATATATATATATATATATATATATATATATATATATATATATATATATATATATATATATATATATATATATATATATATATATATATATATATATATATATATATATATATATATATATATATATATATATATATATATATATATATATATACACATATACATATACATCTCTAGAATAAACAGTTTTATTATAATATTTCTTAGATAGATAAAAATTTTAAAAGAAATAGTAAATCAGTTATATTTTACTTCTTTTCTATTTTTCTATTAAGCAATAACATACCTTTCTTAGAAATAAGCCTTATTTAAGTACACATTATGCCAAGTACTATAAGCCAAGTACGCACCAATTTATTTCATGAAGCTTTTTGTTTATAAAAAGCTCATCCAAGTTATGTATAATTATAATAACAAGCTTTTACAATAATACCACAAATGGGGAAAGCCTACAAAAATAACATTTTACACAATATAAATAATAAGCTTCACGATATAAAAAAGCTCCGTCCACCTGTTTATTTTCACCGGATGTCGAGTTACAGCGTAAACAACAATATTTACAAACCAACGTATTTTCTGCTTTCAACAAGCTTCTGCACAATATTTCTTGTATCGTAGCGACCTAAATAAGAGTTAAACGTGATTTAAGGTGAATTTTCACTATGAAATTTTAGCTTTGTGTTCTGGGTGAAAGCAAAAAAATGGTAAAAAATATTGAAATTCTTAGTTGAATTCACATTTCATACGTATTTCATAATAATATTCTTTGGAAATTCGTAAAATTTCTCCAGAGTCTAGTGAAGTGAGGTAAGGTTATAATATTGAATGAGTATAAGAGTAAACTTTGTGGCGCTTCTTATCCTCTCCTACACGACCGAGATGGAAAATTTAATTTGATATTCACAATTTTAAAATAGTCAAAGAAAAATGTCATTTACATATTTTAAGGTAATAAATAATATTTTTTGTTAGAAATTTTTATAACATCAAGCACTTTTATTCGTTTTACCTAAAAGGGCCATTGAACTGTTAATTTTTTAATTAAAGACATGTATTTGAAGTTATGATGATCGATAAATAAATCACACCTAATATTTATAATTTCAAATTGAAGCAATAGTTCCTAAGATATTTTTTAGCTTCACGCTTTATCCCGCATATTGCAAGGTAGGCATAGGGAAGTACAGGAACCATAAGCAACGGACTGTCTTAATACTAGACAGTCCGTTGTTTAGTCCCTGTTTTCTCCGTCCCCGCTTTCCGCCTTTTTCGAAGCATTGCATGTTGAGTGGCGGAACTCAACGCCGCGCTTTGCCTAGTTTCCAGGGCGAAGAAAATGGAAATAGAAAATCCATCTTCCCCGAGTGAAAAGCGAACTCTCAAATCGTCGCTTTTACAGACGTTTACGCCTCTACGCCACGACGGTCCTCAACGGTTCCTAAGATTAGAACAATAAAA
Organism: Dione vanillae; assembly: GCA_037178615.1. Lineage (NCBI taxonomy): Eukaryota > Metazoa > Arthropoda > Insecta > Lepidoptera > Nymphalidae > Dione > Dione vanillae. Next base: position 621,346 of record JAZFAU010000242.1, on the reverse strand, counting down.
CAAACAAACTGTTCATTTTTTTTATATTAATAGAAATCAATAGATTATGTATATTTTTTTTGTTTTTCTTGCATTATAGATGCGATTCATAACATTTTTAACTAACCAGGCCGTAAACTAACCTATGGATAAACAAGAACAAAGGCGTCTTTCATAAAGTTGATATACGACTCTCAATAATAAGGTTATGAATTCAATTCTTTCTCGAAGTGGTTTAAAATAAATTCCATTCCGATATTTTATAATACTACTTGAAGTAACAGTGAATTTAAGTTGAAATTGAGTGAAAAGTGAGGAAAAGAGTTTCTTAACACTAAGTTCTCTTTGCTTTACCTACTATATACGGAGGAAACTTTAAGAAGCTTAAATCCATACTAAATCAGAAGAAAATGTAGGCAAGAAAATAGAGATAAAATATTCAAAGAGGATATATTCATACCTAATGTCAGTGAAGATCAGGTCTGCCTCAGATCTGAGATGAATTAAAAGTTTAAGCACTCTTCGAGTATGCATGAAGAGAATAATGACTTTGGAGTAAGAATTATCGATCCGAGCTTTAGAAGTCTGTTAGTAAGTGACGTAAGCACATATTATATTTGTTATATAGTATGAAATGTTTGATGTTTCAATCTCTTTTTAAAAAAAATGAATTTTATGTCCGTCGTGGCGCAGAGGCGCAACGTCTGCCTGTAACGCGACGGTTACTGGGTTCGATCCCCAGTCGGAGAAGATGAATTTTTCTATTTCCATTTTCTTCGCTCTGGCATCTAAGGCAAAGCGCGGCGTTGAGTTCCGCCACTCAACACGCAATGCCTCGAAAAACGGCGGAAAGTGGGGACGGAGTAAGCAGGGACTAAGTAACGGAGTGTCTTAACACTAGGTTCTTATGGTTCCTGCAGTTCCCTCTGCCTACCCTGCCATGTGCGGGATAAAGCGTGAAGCTAGAAATATTTTTATGAAGATGTAATTATCTAGAGGACCGTCGTGGCACAGTACGTAACTTTATGGGTTCATGTTGTTTGACGGTTTGTGGGTTCGATGGTGGGTTCTCCCATGAAGGAAGAATAAATTTTTTTGATTTCCATTTTCTTTTAGGCAATCGCGGCTTTGACTTCCGCCACACGCATTGTCTCAAAAGTAGCCAAAATCAGAGAACAGAGTGTTTTAACACTAGGTGACCACGGTTCCTGCGGTTCCCTCAGCTTACTCTGCTATATGCGGGATAAAACGTGAAGCTAAAAAATATTTTTTTCCTACAAATGGTTATCAGCTGCTGAAATCTAATTGAGATCATAAAATAAAAATAATGTAATCTTTCATTTTATTTTTATGTATTTTGCTGGCTTAAATCTATTTCAAACGTACCATATTCTAATTACCACATCATAAAAAACGTTCTTCTTAGGTCTGAAGTATTAACGTTAGTGTTAACCGGTGATAATATTTTTAACGCTCAATAAATGAACCTTCTAATGTAATTTTGAATAAAATTTAGTATTTATCAACTAGGATTCTTAACTATATTTATTAATATGATTTATAAACTATATGGCAACACGCAATGCCTCAATAAAAAGATTGCAAGTGGGGACGGAGAAAACAAGAACTAAGCAACGGAGTGTCTTAACACTAGATTCGTATGGTTCCTGCAGTTCCCTCAGCCTACTCTGCAATATGCGGAATAAAGCATGAAGCTAAAAAAAATGTATATGGTTCCTATCAACTCCAGTAAAATGTACAAAAATATAACATATTAATTATTTATTTCATAAATTTATGAAGAAAAATCGTAAAAGAAAAATATAACTTTTTCCACACATTATTACAAATTCATAATAGTATCGAAATAGGTCAAATTGTTCGATGTTTTATTAATTGACGTACCAACCGATAGCGTTATTGTCCGTGATTTGAAATAATAAACTAGGCTACTGCTTTTTATCACGATTTGTAGAAAAAATTATATTAATTGATTGGTTATTAGTTCTAATAGGCTATTATTATGTATATATATATATATATATATATATATATATATATATATATATATATATATATATATATATATATATATATATATATATATATATATATATATATATATATATATATATATATATATATATATATATATATATATATATATATATATATATATATATATATATATATATATATATATATATATATATATATATATATATATATATATTATATATATATATATATATATATATATATATATATATATATATATATATATATATATATATATATATATATATATATATATATATATATATATATATATATATATATATATATATATATATATATATATATATATACATAATAATAGCCTATTAGAACTAATAACCACTTATACTAACACTTAGGTTTGAGCCAATAATAATTACCACATATAAAACGTATATGATACTACATTAAAGTTATTGCGAATTGTTCATATAAAATTAATTCTACCCATTTTAGAAGTCAGGGTGGGTAGATATACATTAATATATCCATAGAAAAGTATGACGGATTTCGGCCGATCCGCTTAATATATAACTGGTTTTAATGATAGCAATAAAATATGATATGTCGTAAAGTAGAATTAAAATATCTTTCCAAAAATATCTGAACATCCCTTTTAAATATTTTAATCCACTACGCTCAATACTGTACAGTCTCGTATAGCATTACATAGCAAAGCATTTAGTATTGAATAAAACGTATTAACTTATTCTTTAAATAGCAAGATTGACAGAGAAAACTTAGACTTAAGACCCTAGCCCACCGCATATTACATAAAGTCTGTAAAAGACCTTGCATAACTTAACGCCGCAAGGTTTTTTAAACGCGTGACAAATTATAATTCCATTTTAAAGTTGACTACTTAATATTAAGTCTAGATGTTTTTTAACTTTTTGTCGTTTTTACAAAATAAGTAAGAATATTCAGCCTCCAGAACTCTACATACATTGTATGAAACAACATTTTATAGCCTCCTAAGCATTTCTCATATAAACCTCGAGGCTCCCACACACATAAAATAACCTGAAAATACTATACACACACCTCGCCTTTAATATTTACGTTTTGTAAATCTAGAAAATTTCATATTCACGTGTTTTAGTAGACGGTTATATTATTTTACTAGTTTTTATCTGTGGCTTCGCTTTTAAAGTTAGCAGTACATACGACATGTTGCCTATAGGCTTTCTAGATAAGAACTACTTAATTTGACTTTCCTTTTTTTATTTTCAAGCTTTTTTATCTTTAATCTAATGCATTACAGTGTAGGTAAAAGGAACCGCAGAAACCATAGGAACCTGAGTGTTAAGACACTCTTTTTCTCGTTGTCTAGCTTTTGAAGCACTGCATGCTTAGTGACGGAAGTTTGCCTAGTTGCCATGGCAAAGAAAATGGAAATAATATAATCCATCCTCCTCAAGTGGAAATGGAGTTTTAACCCTCAAAACTTCCACATTATTGAACAGGTATAACGAATGAAGGCAGAAACTAGATTAACAAAAGTAATGCTGCTTATATTTTGAAACCTTTCTGACTACCTCTAGTATAAAATTCTAGTAGTCTAGCAGTTAGGGCATCCTAGAATGGAGGTTTACACGAAGGTTGTAGGTTCAGTGTCCTTTCGATGAAATAAATTATTTCAGGTCCTCGCTTTGGTATGAACCCAATTATTTTTTTTACTATATACACATTGTATAAGATATAATAAGATATATATACGCTATAATATGGTATATCGAGTGCAAACCCACCCTTATTATGGGGGTTGAAATTATATTCAATTGTGTAACCCCTAACAGTATTAGCCGAATTCTTAGTATGGACATTGGAGCCCATGCTTAGGGTGGAATATTTAATAATATATATAATGAGAGGCTTTTTATATTTAATATTCTGTTATTATGTAAAATAATATAGGTTTGGAGTTTGAATGTTATTATTTTATTTCTATGTTAAGTAATTTAATGATAGCATAAAATTTATATACAGTAGATTCCCGTATAACGCGAGTTTATACAACGCGATTTCATACAATTTATTATAATTTTTTCAATTAATATTATTTTTTTTCAAATATCTCATTCGCGTTATACAAGTTTTTTCTCGTTCAGCGCGATTTCCTATAACGCGTAACATATTACTCGCGTTATACGGGAGTCATATATATATATACTCTCATTTCCGGGATACATAGAGGAAGGTATCCAGGTCGGATTTCATATCTCCACCCGTATCAAAGTTAGTGGATATGCTATTAAGCTGGATATAATGAAAAAGGGGTTTTAGCATAATTCCAGAATTCTTCATAAAAAATAGTAATGTTACACGGTTGATATCGATATGTTTTTTTTTCTTTATTTCTGTTTTAGAATTCTTTATTTACAAAAGATAATAAATTATAATACAAATGTGTACACAGTAAGTATTGACAGAAATACTTCATGCAGTACGAACTATACTTAATGAGGCTACTTTTACCTAGGTAAATTTAAAGAATATATGTTTATTATTTATAAAGAAAAATGTGTATATAAATATATATATATATATATATATATATATATATATATATATATATATATATATATATATATATATATATATATATATATATATATATATATATATATATATATATATATATATATATATATATATATATATATATATATATATATATATATATATATATATATATATATATATATATATATATATATATATATATATATATATATATATATATATATATATATATATATATATATATATATATATATATATATATATATATATTAACTTTTATATCGTAAAAGGTTCACTCGATGTCTCACGCAAAAACCGCACAGTGTAAAATAAGCCTAGATTGTGGCTTGAGTTCCGTACACCCTAAGAGCGTTGCGTTAATTATAGAAGACAAATGTTCCTAGAAGCTACTAATCATCGTTAATGTTTTATTTTTTAATTTATAGTGTAAACTTTTTAATGTACAAATAATTATTATTAATTATATAGAATTCTAGACGGAAAGTGGAGATGGAGAAAGCAGGAGTGTCTTAACACTAGGTTCATATAGTTCCTGCAGTTCCCTCTGCCTACCCTGCAATACGCGGGATAAAGCGTGAAGCTAAAAATATATATAGAATTCTGAATACCATTAAGCATATCTTTTAAAATAAATTATTTATTTATCATTTTAATTTATTTCATTGAAATAAAAAGACGTAAAAGTAACGCAAGAGTTTTTTTTGTTAAACATTTTTATATACTTTTCTTACATTACTTACATGTTTATATAATAATTTCTTCATTAGGAGTCCAGCCATTAATAACATTTACCAAATACTTCACAAGTAAACAATCTAAAGTACTAGTAAGTATTTCACATAATGAATGTTATAACAGAAATACTAACAAAAATATCTAAAACTATTTTTTGAAAATATTAAAAATATATTACACCGTAGTTCGATGTGAACGTTTGGCTTAGTGATCAGAGCATTTCTAAGGGGCGTAGATTCAAATCCTAGTAATATTATAATTATGAATTAAATTATATACAAATTTTGCTGACAAACATATTACCTTCACATATTATTATTACGTTCTTTATTTATATATAACATCAAAATATTATTATTCTTAGTATAGAACATCGATATATCCCAAAAGAACGTCACTAATCACTTGCCTTTTATTAAACACCCGTTCGTTCCTAGCATAATGCCATATTTAAATTGACCTTTAGCTTAATGTACCGAGACTGATCCTTGCCTGAGACTTATATAATACTGTTATCAAAAATAATTAACGAAATCTAAGATTGTTTCTAAAAATGATAAAACTTTTATTATAATCCAATTAAAATAAATGATTTTTAGGTTATCTTAAGCATCTGTGTATCAAAAAATTACCTGTCTTTATGATATATATATATATATATATATATATATATATATATATATATATATATATATATATATATATATATATATATATATATATATATATATATATATATATATATATATATATATATATATATATATATATATACATATATATATATATATATATATATATATATATATATATATATATATATATATATATATATATATATATATATATATATATATATATATATATATATATATATATATATATATATATATATATATATATATATATATGTATATATATATATATATATATATATATATATATATATATATATATATATATATATATATATATATATATATATATATATATATATATATATATATATATATAACGTAGCTGATTTCGAACACAGGTCTCTTTGAAACCGTCCTATTTGTTTTCTCTATACTAAGAAATATGATGTTTTAGAGCTACACTAAAGTTTTAATACGTTGATATTTAAAATTTTATGATTTCTACAAACGAAATTGTTATGTTAATTTTTTTAGCTTCACCTTCACCCTGAATGTAAAAGAAAAGGCAATTTGAACGTTATTTCAAGATACTCTAGTGTGACATCCCAAAAAAAGTATATTCAAAAACACAAAAAATAAAATAAATTACAACGAATGCTCGTTAAAAATCATATCTCAGCCAACGTCCTCAAGCTCCTAATTCAGTATTACCTTCATTTTAATTCAAAATCACTGAAACACTTGTCCATTCATTAAAAAAGAGCTGAAAATTCGCAAAGTCAAACACAAAAATAACAAAAGTAGTATTCGTGCTTTAATTGCAACGTCCCGGAAAGCGGGAAAGAATCTGGGATAATTTCATACATTTATTAAGCTGTAAGGGCTTGTTGAGACGTGTCCACATGTGTTTTAATCATTTAAAGATATATTTTTATAGTATCGTCGTGGTGCAGATGCGCAGCGTTTGATTTGTGAACTTCTGATTTCTAACAATACATTTTTTTTTTTTTTTTTTTTTTTCAGCTTCACGCTTTATCCCGCACAGGGCAGGGTAGGCAGAGGGAACTGCATGAACCATAAGAACCTAGTGTTAAGACACTCCGTTACTCCGTCCCCACTACAATACATATACAGAATAAAAATATTTTATATGTAGATAAATGTTGGAGCATCACATGAATCCCGCATTGTAATAAACTATGAGTTTAGCAACAGAGGAAAAAATCTTTCAAGTGCAAGTTGAACTCGTGCATCGAGGTTTCTGTAATTTTATAATTGTAAGCCAACAAGAAATACTGGTTGTACGACGACAAACTAAAATTTATATACATATATACCATTTTTATATGAAAAGTCATACCAAAAGTAAATTTACAATTGAATCTTTAATTTTTGAATTTATCACAATCTGATGGAAATTATCAAATAAATACCTTATTTTTTATATATTATTAATAATTTTAGAAGATGTATATATTTTTTTTTTATGGCACTCATCAGAACGTCTTAATACTAGTACTCTCTGACTAACCCTGTTACTGCTATATGCCAACTTCAGCAATGGTTTTCGGCGAATATTTTTTTTTTTTTTTTTTTTTTTTTTTTTTTAGCTTCACGCTTTATCCCGCACATGGCAGGGTAGGCAGAGGGAACTGCAGGAACCATAAGAACCTAGTAATAAACTAATATTTAAAACTGCCATTTTTTAATTATACATAAAATACTATTTTTATAAAGAACAATACAGTTTAATTACAATAGCGATGACATTTAATGGACACTATTATTTATAACAAGCTTTTTAGTCTTATATTTTAACTCAAAAGATTCAATTTCTCACCACTAGTTCCTGAGATTAGTACACACAAGCAAACAAGCTCTTCAGCTATTAAATATTAAAACATTACTTAAATAAACACCCTATATAACTAGCGTATAATTGTAAGACCACAAATAGCGTACTCAAGCTTATATCTAAGATCATACGTGGCAAGGTAAATTGTAAATGAAAGCGTAATCCTATTACCGCTCTATGCACCGTTCTCGAGCAATCAAACGTGGAGAGGTGGTTAAATTAATCTGAGCTAGAGGTATTCTATCCTTTATACCACGTCTATTCCTTTCCTAATCTATACTTATGATACAATTATAATTTTGTATAGAGTGAAACAGAGATTTTAGTGATTTTTTGTATATTTTCACGCTTTTATCGGGTATATAGCAGAGGGAACTGCGGGAAATGTTGGAACCTAGACTTACTCCGTACCCTGTTGTTTTTTTTGTATTTGTTTTTATTTGAAATAATTAACACTACCACATATACTTGGTCTATAACCTTTTTACCTCATACTATATATCCTTATCATAAATATTGATTATGTTAATATTAATACATAGTATATATCACTAATATTAATCATAATGAACTTATTTTGTCTTTATATTATTTTTTTTAACACTTATTGTTACTTAGGACTAAGGCTATGGTTGATAAGCAAGTTACACAAATTTATATATTTTATTGTTGTGTTGGGAGACTCCGTTGTAAAAGGTAAGGCTTCATATAAAATTATTTTTATCTACAATTATCCATTACGTTGCAGGGGAATAGCACCTTATTATACATACAATGATTGTAGGTTTAATCTTGGTTTTTAAGAGTAGTTCATTTCTCACTTTTGGTTAAAAAAAGTGCAGCGTTGAGTTCTGTCGCATAATTATATTTTGGGTTCAAACATTGAAAACAAGGTCTCCACGTGGAATGATTGAAGCTAAATAGAGGAATATTAACTATCTATACTGTATTAAAGACACAACGATATTGTAAAAGGAGAGAGACTAGATTTTTCTATATTTTCTTTCATAATAGAAAGCTAAAAATAGAATATAAAATGAGTCGTAAAATAAATACTTTAAAAAATTTTCAATTTAAATTGCTTTAACAATTGTACTGCAATAATATGTCAAACAAAATATGTATATATATTAATATGCCGCCTATAGCTTAAAGGTTTTTTTTATAGCTTCACGTTTTACCCCGCATATTGCAGGGTAGGCAGAGGGAACTGCAGGAACTATATGAACCTAGTGTTCCGTTGCTTAGTCCCTGTTTTCTCCGTCCCCGTTTTCGCCTTTTTCGAGGCATTGCGTAATGAATGGCGGAACTCAACGCCGCGCTTCGCCTAGTTTGTAGAGCGAAGAAAATGGAAATAGAAAAAATCATCTTCCCCGAGTGGTAATCGAATCTGCAAACTGTTGCGTTTACAGGCAGACGCTTACGTCTCTGCGCCACAAAGGAGGACCGTTAAAGGTTTGAATTTTTTATTAATACTATTATTTGAAACGCAAATAAAATTTATATTTAGACTTCAAATTGACATAAATTCAATTAACTAAAAAAGAGCATTAAAATATACTACAACAAAATTAATTTTAATATATAAATACATTCTTATTCTTATTACAAGCATTCCATATGCACAAGCCCTATAGAAACCTCCGAAAGGGTAACAAAATGAAGTCAACATGGCCCGTGGTATGAATTTTGAGCGACTATAAAATATAAGCGTCGCTTCGGGTATCTTAGCGCAACGCTATTTAGGATCAAGAGATTATAACACCTGCTATTTTCACTTATTTATGAAGCAACGTAGGATATGGTGGCGCAGAGGTACCACGTCTGACTGTATCGAGACGGTTGCGGAATCGATTCCCATTCGTTGGTTTTGATCTATCTCTCTATCTTTAAAATTGAGTGTTGAGACACTCCGATCCCCCCTTTCCGCCTTTTTTCGAAGTATTGCGTGTTGAGTGGCGTAATTCAACGCCGCGTTTCGCCTAATTGCGAGAACGAAGAAAATGGAAATAGAAAAATCGATCATCCCCGAATGGAAATCGAACCCACAACCCCGTACATTGCGGGTTGAGTTGCGGAACTCTGCGTCGCAATATCTCTTGTCAGACAGAAAATTGAAATAATAAATTCCTCCCAATTTCAATAGAAAGCGAACAACAGATTTTCTTGACACTACGTTCTCTATATCCTCCACTAGACCAATATATCGTAAAGCTGGATATTTTTTTAGAATACTTCAACGAATTTCAAAAGGCGCGCGTTCAAATTCTGTTACCTTCAAATATTTTAAGGGAACAAAATTATTAGCACCCTAAGTTTGGAATAGAATCTTTTAAAACATAAACCAAAATTTAGTTATAAATAAACACAATATATACACACAAAAAATTCACCATACATAATATAAATACGCTACTAAAGTGAAGAGACGGATTTATAAATATTTTATAACACGGCCATGTTAGGTGGCCTTATTTATAATGGAATACCTTGGAACTTTTGAATGTTTATACTTGTAAGGATTATTATAGTAGTATACTGGGTTATAGGTTTGATGCTTGATTATGTCAATTTTAGAGTTCATAAAGGAAATTAGATTTTTTATTTCTCGTACTTATGTGCTATAAGTCTGTATAATGACTATCATAAGATTTGTTGTGATGAAATGATTTTATTAAAAGCAAGAGACTAGTGCCTCAGTGTCTATTTAGAACACATGGTTTCGTTCTTTTGACTGGCGCTTCGTGAAAAAAACATATAAAATTGGTCGCAAAAGGAATTGAACCCGTGTCTTTCATGAGCCGTGCAATCGCTATGATGACTATACTAGGCGTTCTTCATCAAGCCACGTCGAAACTCTTATGTAACCTACACAGCTTATTACGTTGTTAGCATCTCTGTAGGGATAATAGGCTACCAGATAGAAAGACGAAAGAAATAAAGAAGAAAGAGAAAAAGAGAGAAGAGAACAAGAAAAAAATTATTAACTATTTTTATGATTTTTAAACTGTTGATCCACACTAAAGATAGAAAAAATACTTAAAAAAACACAATAATTTGAACGCTGCACAGCGGTATATTCTTTAAGTATTTTGCCTATTCTTAGTATGAATTAACACTTTAAAAATCATAAAATAATTTGACAGTTATATTACATATTTATTAGCTTCTTAGTATAATGATAACAGAGTTACTTCGACGGTTTCTGATTGAGTGTGGAATGATGAAATTCAACGCAGAATTTTGTTTTATTACCGTTTAGTGGGAATCGAGCCCACAATCGTCGTTCACGTTCAGATAACACTGCTACACTACGGTCTATAAACTTTAACATGTAAAAAATATATATTTTTGTTCTTTTTTGTTTGTTTTTTTTTATCTTCACGCTGTATCCCGCACATGGCAGGGTAGGCAGAGGGAACTGCAGGAACCATAGGAACCTAGTGTTAATAGAAAGAAAGAAAATGGAAATAGAAACATCTGTCTTCCCCGACTGGGGATCGAACCCAGAAACTGTCGCGTTATAGGCAGACGTTGCGCCTTTGCGCCACGATCAAATTAAATATTAATAAACAAATTTTTATTTAATATTTTGCGAGGTATATAGAGAAATTCTAGTACATATCTGTTATTCGCAATTCGGGAGATTTGTACAAATGAAACGTTTAAGAAAGATTCCTTTTTTTTTTGTTGAATCCACGCCACTTGGTGCCCGTCCAAGCGTTCTAGCCAATTAGCCAGCCACACATTCTTATCGAGCTACGCTACGTCGAGATTCTTAAACGCTTGTACCGAATTATTTTTGTTGTAAGCTTCTCAAATGTTGAAAAATCTTCTACTAAAATATTATTATGGCAAGATAAATTGTTATTTGTTAAATATTTTCATATATTTCATATTACTTACTTAGAAAGGAAAAACATCTAAGAGACCTTCTGTCCTTATCTGCTCGGTTATAAATTTAATGAAAGTATATATAAATAAAATCTTAATGGCATCAAGGTTATCGTGGTCGTAGGTTCGGTTCCCACTAGAACGAATTCCTTTTCCTCACTTAGGCAAAATACAAAACGGCGTAGATTTCAAATTCTTATGTTTACCCATCTACATGTGGCGAAAACGTGAAAAACAAACCTATAAAAAAGTAGCTTCACACTTTATCTGCTGGATAAATAGTCATATAAGGGTAATCAGAGGAAACCGCAGAAACTGAAGGAAAGAAGACCTCAACATTGGCGGCGGAATACAATGCCTAAACGAATGGCATTGGAATAATCAATCCCCTCCGAACGGGAATCGAACTCACAAACCATCGCCTTTATAGGCAGACGCTATAAAGGCCCAATACCACGACAGTCCTCATATATATCTTATATTAGGTTAAGCTTATTTTTCTAGCACTATGTAAAACGATATACAACTTTTTGTATATCGTTTTACATAGTGCTAGCTTGTGAATGCTTTCATTCACATTTCAACATATTTGCATATATTTAACATAGAAAATAAAAGCTCAAGATAGATAAGGCACTATAAAGCAATAATAGAATGACAATTATTTTAATCGTACGCCATTATTTTATGTCAAACCGGTGACGTAAACGTGACTTTTAAGTTTTATTAAATCTCTATTATAGGTAATACTAATAGTGTGACCTGGTTTTGTATGTCTTTAAAAGTATCTATTAATATTAGAATTTCTTTGTTTATTTAATTTTAATGTTAACCTTAAATTTCCGCTTTTCGTCTATTTTTCTTTTTTTGTTTTCATGCTTTATCCCACACATGGCAGGGTAGGTAAAGGGAACTGCAAGAACCATAGGAATCTAGTGTTAAGGCACTCCGTTGCTCAGTCCCTGCTTTCTCTGTATCTGCTTTCCACCTTTTTCGAGGTATTGCGTGTTGAGTGGCGGAATTCAACGCTGCGCTTTGACTAGTATCCAGAGCGAAGAAAATGGATATAGAAAAATCCATCTTCCCCGAGTGGGAATCGAACCCACAACCGTTGCGTTTTCAGGTAGACGCTACGCCTCTGCACCACGACGGTCCTCAACGGCCATCGCCTATTTTTCCTCTGAAGGATTCATGTCAAGGAAACATCATCATTAGATGATGCTCCACTGATCTGGCCTTGGACTAATTTAAATTATTATTAATCACATAGTTTACCATATTTTAGAGCAAAAACTACGTATATGGTAAAAATATTTAACAAATGTACAGACGAAATTATATTTATATGTATAATATTGGTTTATATAAATATTATTATCAAATTAAAACAAGCCTTAAAATTAAAGATATAGAGGCTATAATCAAACATACTTTTAAATGAAAACCGAAAGTTTCCTTCTATGCTACCATTTGTCTACAACATAAGTTTTTACTTTAAACTAAGTAACAAAGTCAAGCTATTTTGACACTTATGTGTAAGTATTTAATATAATTTTACTTTAATGACATTTAAATCCAAATTCACATAAATATATGAAGTGTTGGACTGGAATGTAAAAGAAAACATATATTTAAGTAATAGCTGCATCTGTCAACGTGTGTATTATAATCTGGTTTGACAAAATAATTAATACTTTAACTTTGCTTTCAATTCCACCCATCAATACGCAAGTGAGTGAAGAGTGTGGAATGGAGGGTCTTAACACTCTACCTACCGCACCAAATACGAGATATATGTATAGTAGTACAACATCTTTTATATATATGTATATAATAATATATCTTATTCTTCAGTAATTGTATATAAAAAAATATAGAATTAAATCTCTCAATGAGACAACATTAGTGATATGAAGCAAAAAGCCTGTAGTCCGAGAGGTAGACCTTAGTTTACTTAACAGAAAGACACATATGAAGAGAATTATTAGGCAATATTAATAACTGAAACAACTACACATGTTGTTCTGACAAAATCTCAATAGATTATTACAATTTTGTGATAAATTATATGTTAAGTTGTGAAATTAACTCCACGCTTTTTTCTTTTTACAGAAATAAGGAAATGATAACGATTTGTCCATCCAAATGGAAATCAGCAGCCACAACTTCTTGCCGATTCATACAAAAAATATTATTATATACACATGCGTACATACATACATAACTAAATGCTTTATGCCTATTATATATTGTTTTTTTTTTAAATATAATATATGAAATAGTAAAGCTAAAATGCTCAACCTAGAAACTTGAAATTTTGCAGATCGATTCTTTGTAGAACGTAAGTGGGCTTTGGTAAATTTATATAGAGTATATACGTGCTTATGTATGTGTATATATATATATATATATATATATATATATATATATATATATATATATATATATATATATATATATATATATATATATATATATATATATATATATATATATATATATATATATATATATATATATATATATATACATGTAAATCATATAAAATAATATGTTTAATATTTCAATTGAAATACATTCACATAATCCTAAAGATTAGAATAACTTTTGATATCTCTTAATTAAATGGATTTGTTTGAATGAAATTTGGTAACAGGCTTTCCATAATTAAATTGTGTTCAGCATATTTAAAACAATTAATAGAAACTTCTAGATGAATCTGTAACGATATCAAATTACTTTGTTCTCATTTGGGACTGTTTCCATTGTATTATAATTAAGGTAGGCTTTATATTATAATTAATTATATATATATATATATATATATATATATATATATATATATATATATATATATATATATATATATATATATATATATATATATATATATATATATATATATATATATAATAATAATAAAAATAATTTTATAGTAAGTAGTAAGAAAAGTAATTTTATATATATATATATATATATATATATATATATATATATATATATATATATATATATATATATATATATATATATATATATATATATATATATATATATATATATATATATATATATATATATATATATATATATATATATATATATATATATATATATATATATATATATATATATATATATATATATATATATATATATATATATATATATATATATATATATATATATATATATATATATATATATATGTTTTCACTTATTTTTTTATATTTAACTTATTTAGTGGCATTATGTGACAGATAAACGAAAGTACTAGATTTATTTTTTTTATTTATTTTTTCTTATAACTTTCCAAATTATAAAAATAATTATTTATCTATGAGATAACAGATAGATAATTCTTTTTTTTTAGTTGTGCCATACTAATTATATAGACTATAAGCCATGTCTTATTTATTGCTGCTGTTGTAGGATTATAAAATTAATATTCATTAAAAATAAACAGGCTAGATGAACAAAGAAATCATATTGTTTGTAAATCCATATAACTTTATGTTTTACTAATATTTTGATTACTTATTCCAGAGTGAGTAATCTCATTTGGTGACACACCAGGGAACTGGTGTGTGAGGTCTGTTAATTTGATTTTATTTTATTAACTTTATTTTAATTAATACGTTGAGTAGTATTATATTTTTTCTTTGTTTTTAAGGAAGCAGGTATTATCTATAATTTATACAATACTGGCCTGAGACAACGAGTTGCCCAGTTTACAGACGCCTATATATTAAAAATTCAACCATTAATAGTTGGTTTCAATGGCTTATTAGAAAGATAAGTCCTTGGACATATAAATGCATAACTGTAAAATATTTGCACTTCTATTAACACTTGCTGTATTATGGACGTGAAAATAATTTATTTTGAGTTGGAATTGGAGCCATAACTATCGTCTCTTTGCACGATGTCTAATTATAGCCTTATATAAGAAAAGCTTATTAATTATTATTCTTAGCTTTATTACTAAGAAGAAAAATATATAAAATATATAATTATTATATACAAATGTAGTATTATGGAAACAATCGTTTACTGTCCCATATCCAAATTGCCGCGGCTTCCTCGATTTGTATGAACACAAACGTGAAAGTTGGCTTGTTACTTATATAACTTTGATGGGATTCCAGTGGTTCTGTGTTGGAATTGAAGATTATGTTATAAGAAAAGGTTTTGGAAGGTATTTCACAAAATTTATATATATATATATATATATATATATATATATATATATATATATATATATATATATATATATATATATATATATATATATATATATATATATATATATATACATATACACACAAGACTAGAAGAATTATTTCAGTTTAGTTTAGGACATTTACACTCTTTAGCTTCATCAAAATGGCCACCCTTATTCTTTATTACTTGTTCACAAATTTCACTCATTCTTTTGATTAATTAATTGAAGTTTTCGGAGTCCAGTGACTTCCATTCGCTCTGTAAATATTCCCACAACTGTACTGAGCTCAATGGACACCGGTTCTTTACTTTTCTGTCAAGTTCATCCCACACTAATTCAATCGGAGACAAATCTGGACATTGTCAGGGCCACTTCATAATTTGCAAAATGTTTTCACATCGTTTTTGGCATAATTTGAATGAATGCTTTGGCTCATTATCTTGTTGAAAAGTAAAATTACGACCGATCACATTAATTCCAGAGGGAAAGGGATTTTCTTTAAGTATTTTCAGATAGCCTACTTTATTCGGTTTCCCAGTGATTTTGATCGGATGGTCGGGTTTATTATTGCCAAAGCATCCCTAAACTATCATACTACCACCACCATGCTTAACAGTCTGCACAGTACACGTTTCTAAAGACAGCTCCTCTTTTGATCGGCGCACAAAAACTCGGCTATTAGATCCAAAAATTTTAAATTTGGACTCATCTGTGCAAAGGACTTTTTTCCGTTTTCTTCTGTCCAGTTTTTATGTGTTTTAGTCCACTCCAGTCTTTTTCTTTTATGAACACTAGTCAATCTGGGCTTTTTCGCTGCTACACATCCTCTTAGACCAGTAGGGTGTAACTAAAACTAGCAAACGTCTTTTTAAAGTTGTTATTGAAACTGACTTTTCTCTGGTTTCATTTAAAGTAGCAGCAATTTGAGGTGCAGTTAAACGTCGATTTCGTTTTGATAACGTCACGCTTAGATGTAGATTTAAGACGTCCCGATATCTTCCGGTCTTGATTTCCTCCAGTAGGTCTTTTGTGTACAATAGTATAATATATACCTTTGTACGAAACACCGATCTTTTATGCGATTTGGCGCAAAGAATAGCCTTCTTCGCTCAAAGAACATATAGCACTCCGCTGTTCAAGTGAAATCTGTTTCCTTTTTGCCATTTTATGAGCTTGCAAACGTTAGTAACTATCACATAAACATCACAAATGACACTGAACTCTGAACTGATAATTTTTGAAATAATACACCCTTATTCCAAAGATTATGCATTACTTATTACTACAACAATGCCTAAAAGCGTCTATTCTACGAAATTTTCAAACGGCGGTGCTGCAACTTGAGTGGTCATAAAACATGTGTGTTGGCCTTTTTTGAAAATAATGGATGGTTGATAAGAAATTAGTGTTTTTGTTAAATATTGTTGTTAGTGCGAGCGTAAAAGTACTAATTTCCAATAACAATATGTTTTTTGATGGATTTATTGCGGTATAGTTTTTCTGTCGACGAAAATTAGGGTGATTCCAAATTTTTGGACGGTAGTGTATATATATATTATACAAAGCTTCGAAAAACTATTCAACTTTTTTTTACAATTTGAACCTATTGGTTACTTATTAGAACTACTGAAGATAAGCGCTTTCAACCAAATAAACTCACTCTCGAACAGTATCCACATAGCAAGATATGCAGAGAAAACCTAGCGGTAACGAAATATATTGCTTGTTGGAGCGGAATTCAACGCCGTGTTTTATCTAGTTACTAAATCGATGTATTGGAATGATTTGAATTTAACTCCCCGAGTAAAAAATTATCTCACAAATGACAAGCTTACAGTATTAGATTGTGAAAAATATATAGAAATAAATATAATTAGTACAAAAATATATAACTGTATCACACAATATATATATATATATATATATATATATATATATATATATATATATATATATATATATATATATATATATATATATATATATATATATATATATATATATATATATATATATATATATATATATATATATATATATATATATATATATATATATATATATATATATATATATATATATATATATATATATATATATATATATATATATATATATATATATATATATATATATATATATATATATATATATATATATATATATATATATATATATATATATATATATATATATATATATATATATATATATATATATATATATATATATATATATATATATATATATATATATATATATATATATATATATATATATATATATATATATATATATATATATATATATATATATATATATATATATATATATATATATATATATATATATATATATATATATATATATATATATATATATATATATATATATACTAGCTGACCCTGCAGACTTCGTACTGCCTCATCGATAAAAAAACCTAATCTTTTGTATAAAATGATTTTAAAACAAACAAATCGAATCCATATTTAATAAAAAAGCATTTATTGAATAAAGCATAAAGATTTATTATTATTTTCGATACATCATGTTGCTTACTTAGAAAACAGAGTTTACCTGAAATAATTTAAATTTGATATACACAGACACACACTGTTAAAATACAGTCTGTTAATTAATTTAAAGCTTTCTCATTAACTATACTTTTTGTTTTGTTTTGTGGTGCGTAAATAAACAAAGAAGACGGTTTTCCGACGCGCGAACACGCGACGTATAATTGTCCATGCGCGAAACAGGGAAACTCCAAGTTGATTCCACAAACTTCTAACGACTGTCCTTGCGATTTATTTATGGTCATCGCAAAGGCCAGACGTACTGGAAATTGTAAGCGTTTACAATCGACTGGTAAGTCCATTGGAATCATCGGTATCCGTGGGATCAAGACATCCTCTCCTTTATATTTTCCTTTTAAGATTGTCACCTCAATGAAGTTATTCATCAGTCTTTTCACAGCCAGTCTTGTTCCATTGCATAGTCGAGGTTGATTAATGTTACGCAGCATGATGACAACTGATCCTACTTTTAACTGCAAATTGTGAGGTGGTAATTCCGTCAATTCCAGTTTATTTAACAACTCAGTGGGATATTTCATTACGTCATCCTGGTTCATTACGGTGTCGACTGATTTAAAGGAAACCAACTGTCCTGGAAGAAAATTCTGAATGGTCGCATTAAGATCCTCGACATCTTTATTTTTCGCTGCTAATATTGCTCGTTCACCCAGACAATTATGGTTATTGAACTTTTGCGCTATATCTGGGAAAAATCGCTGAATAAGCTCCACTTTTGAGTCTGTGATGTGACAGAAATCTGTAGGTAATGTGATGAATACGGTCGAGGTGTCCACTGCAACTTTATTATTTCCAATGTCTAACAACTGCTTCGCAAACACATTTGCAGTTTCATCTTGTTGCAAAAATACTCGCACGTTAGTTGTTAAGTGGAGTGTCTTTACGTACTGCCACAAATTTGATCATTTTAGGCATGCATTTAGTTGATCAGCAACAGTTGATCGGGGAATAACTGGAAGAGTCTGACGAAAATCACCTGACTACAGAATCATGGCCCCACCGAAAATATTTTGGTTGTCACGAAGATCTTTCAACGATCTGTCCAGTGCCTCCAGTGACCTCTTATGGGCCATTGTGCATTCATCCCAAACAATCAATTTGCATACCTGTAGGATCTTGGCCATTGCGCTATTTTTGGCGATGTTGCAAATTGGTGTTTCGGTGATATGCATGTTTAGTGGTAATTTCAAGGCAGAATGTGCAGTTCGCTCGCCTTCTAGCAGAGTTGCAGCTATTCCAGATGAAGCCAATGCTAGAGCAACATCATTTCGCGATCTGATCCTCGCCAAAAGCAATGAATCAGCAAGACAAATCTTTTGGATTCGAGGGGAAACATGTCGATATGATAATCGCAAACAATGTATGAATTTGACGCGGCGATGAAATATACCGGAATCCTTGAGCGTATCATCCCAGTGTGAATCGTTCTCAAGTAAATGTAATAGTTGACATGCCTCACGGTAAGTCGCACACAGCTGTCCATTAACTGTTCTCAGTTGTTTAAACGATGTCGGACCACGAACATTCACCAACAACAACCACAAATAATAACATTCATCGTTATTTGGATGTACTGTGTAGATGCGACCCAGAGCATCTGAAGCAAATACATCTGGATGTGCTTCAACTGGTGTTTAGAATCATTTCCAATCCCAGAAACTAAAGAGCGTAAAGGATCTGGTGGTGGGACCAATTGTAGCAATTTTACTTTGCCTTCAGCACAATCCAGTAGATTCACCAGTGTATTTTAACGCCTTACAATATTTACAAATTGTTTTCATTTCCCCAATTGTTACCGATTTGTCGGCACAATAATCAATTGCCGGATCATAGTGGAATGCAGCTCGTTTAAGAATCACAGGAGCTCTGCGTCTGCGGATTCGCTCAATTTCATTATGTCTAGCTTGCTGTTTATGTGTTTGATGTGCACGAACTCGTTGCATTCTAAGCCTATCTCCTACATTGTCACTCACTAAAGAACGCAATTCTGACATAGCAATACGACCATTTTCTTGATCTGTCTGTCTCCGGTCATCAGTGCGGTTAGCACGTGTGGTAGCTCTTCGCACATTTGATTGACTACGACGACCTAAGTCAGGTCGTCTTCTCCTCGGCATCGTAAATTGTAATTAATCAAAGTGAGAAAATTTCCCGCTTATTTAGCAGTAAAGTGTCACTATCACAAAAAAAGCACATTACTTGGAATGTCACTATCACATAGGATCACCAAAGTAAAGAAAGTTCTCGCGCACGTATCCACAAAGATAGATATAATATCGTAATACTTTTCCATGCTCTGAAATGCGACAGGATGGATTGACATATTAGTTGGTTGTCAAATCAATGTCAAATATTATGATTGCGTTCAGAAATTTAACTTAAGATTTATAATTTAATTTGTGAAAAAACTTAAGATTTATCTTTCGATCTCAATATAGTCTTATTAAAAAAAAAATCGGACAGATTAACAACTGAAGTTAGCTGAAGTTAGCCGACCACTATGTATTTTGAGACTATGCAATTTTGTCGCGTTCGTGATTCATTTTCACTTCTGTTGAATTTCAGAACGCGATCCTCCAACGCGCACGCGAATTTGAACTTTATGTAGCGGTAATAAATTACAAATTGACTCTTCATTTTATTTAGAAAACATTTGTATGGGAAATAGAAAAAAAAATTCCGGCAATTATTCGAATTTTTCTCACCTTTTAAACCTTCCCTAGACCTCCACGAATAATTCAAGACCAAGATAAGATAAATCCGTTCAGCCGTTCTCGAGTTTTAGCGAGATTAACGAACAGCAATTCATTTTTATATATATAGATATATATATATATATATATATATATATATATATATATATATATATATATATATATATATATATATATATATATATATATATATATATATATATATATATATATATATATATATATATATATATATATATATATATATATATATATTGTTACGTTAATATACGTACATATAATAGTATAAAGTAAGTATTCTTCCGAAAATCTCTGTTATTACAAAGTTTCGGTCAGCGCGCGTGGTAGTATTACTGAGTACAAAAGATTAGTAGGTAGGCGTTTGCCTATTGTTCCTACAAGACAATTTAATATAAAAAAAATTATAATATATATTATATTACATACATCATTCATATTATATGTCATTTTTCTACACTCCCTTTCTCAATGAAGTAGTTATAGGAACGGAATAATTAGTCACTGTACTCTCTATGCCGGAATAAAGCCGCCATGCTACTTTTCTACACTTTAAATGTCATATTATTGTACAAGTGGAGCGATTTTGACGTCATACTGAAAGTTACGGGTTCAAATTCACGTTTTTCATAAGAATATATTTTTTTAATTATTTGAATGTGGAAATCTACTTACTTTCTAAATTAAAATTTAAACTAAAACTTTTTTCATATTAAATTTAAAATCATCCAACAATCTATTTCAATATTTTTCTATATAGAATTGTTACGCAATGATATTTTTTTTTTGCAGAAAAATATTCATTTGCAGAGTAGGAGAGTTAAGCCACTCCGTTGCTTTCTCCATCCCTGCTTTCCGCCTGTTGAGTTTCGGAACTCAACGCCGCGCTTTAACTAGTTTCCAGAGCGAAGAAAATGGAAATAGAAAAATTCATCTTAACCGAGTGAAAATCGAACCCACAAACAGTCGCGTCTTGTCGCGTCGCATTTACAGGCAGACGCTTACACCTCTGCGCCACGACGGTCCTCAATATAATAATAAAAATATTAATGTGGAAATAAATTTTAATATTTGCTTTAAATTTATCTTTAAAGCCTATCATTTGTGAGGTTATCAGAAAAATCTACATTTGCAGTATCTCTTAGTGAAATATGTACAAAGGGAACCAAGTGTAAAGACACTCTGTGCCTCATTTTCGTACGCGTTGCGTGTTGAGTGGAGTTCAAAGCTGTGCTGTTTCGCATCACCAGATTCTAATAATTAATAATAATTTTTAAGTGGGATTGAACCAATAACTACCGCTACGCCCTTTACTTAATTATTTTAGCAAGATTTGTACCTATGATGTAATTTAATAACAATATAATGTCTAATGTCCAATGTTCCCCTTAATAATATAATATCTAAATAATGTGAAATGGCGCAGTGGCACATAGATTAGACGGTTACTGGTTTAATTCCCATTTTGGGGCCTCAATTTTTACTTTTCCTTACTCTGACAAGGCAAGCTACCGCATTATACGTCGTCAAAATCAAGAAGAAAGTGCCAGGTCGCCATTGTCTTATTAATTATAAAATTTAAAAATAATAAAAACTATTCGTATTGTCTAAAACATAAGAAAATTAAAGTTAACTTCACATCAGGCACAGAGAGAGCATTAATAATGAGAAAAAAACATTTTATTTATGAATATCTAATTAAACTCCGTTTCTTGTTTAGAACACCGAGCTTTAGAATTAGATTACGTTTGGATTTCCTTTTAAATTAATTAACTATTTACGTGTGTGGTTAATGCAAGCTTAGTGTATATCGTAAAAGCTCTGTGAGTTATTTAGTATGGAACCCATGTGAGCAAACCTATCGTGGGTTCAGTGGAATAGCATCCGAATACAAGGATAACTAAATATATATTAAAGTTTTTATTAAATTATTAATAAAGACATAGAAAATACTTAAAAAATAAATATATATTTTTTAAGTATTTTCTATGTCAAAATTCTGGTGCTATATTTCCAATTCAGGTCAAAAATGGAGAACGGAGAGTCGTTTGCCTTAGTTGCCAGAGCGAAGAAAATGGAAATAGAAAAAATCATCTTCCCCAACTGGGAATCGAACTAAGAAACCGTCGTGTTAGTCGCGTTACAGGGAGACGTTGCGCCTCTGCGCCACGACAGCCCTCTACGGAGAGTCTTAACACTCGAATTCGACGACAGGTTAGTACTGAGATGACATATTAAATTCTTCATTTATATGTAAAATTATAAAAAAAATGTATATTTTATTTCTATTCAAATCATTGAACCACGAAAAAAAGCGTCTTGATTTAATACTTACAATAAATCTTCATAGAAAATAACTTTACGATATATTTTACTAAGCAACAAAAATATTTTGTTACAAATATTAAGTTAGATTACTTTCATTTAGAGTTATACATAAAAAAACATGCAACTGAATCTAGCTTTCCATATAAAAGTTTTACATAATGACATTCGATATTGTTACGACCTGACTTATTCACACTTTATCTCGGGAAACGCTATTCTTCTATATGTGACGACTCTATTCACTTGTATGCCAAGTATTTCAATCTCTACAATGAGTTACAAAATGGACATCAGTTTCTATACCTTTTTGTTCATATTTAGTACTAAGTGTAGAGCTTTTGTTTAGATCTGTTAGGCTTATCATTATCTATTTAAATGATTTCTAACGAAAATCGGTTCTCCGTTTACCTCAAATATTCAAAATATTTCTTGTTAACGATGGAATTAAGCATTTTACCCTTTTTAATTGGAAAAAAGGTTAAAATACATTATTTTATAGTCTAATCCAAAAAAACAAACCAAATACATACAGCCATATCTGCCGGATATATATATATATATATATATATATATATATATATATATATATATATATATATATATATATATATATATATATATATATATATATATATATATATATATATATATATATATATATATATATATATATATATATATATACTAAGCAGTTATGATATACACTCCGCAAAACTACTTTGAGAAAAATGATAAAATTTTTTTTACGTTATCTACTGTAGGAAATCGCGAACAACGCCTCATATGTAATAAGGAAGGATTTAGTGAAATACCTTCCAAAACCTTTTCTTATAACATAATCTTCAATTCCAACACAGAACCACTGGAATCTTATCAAAGCTATATAAGTTACAAGCCAAGCTTCGCGTTTGTGTTCATATAAATCGATATATATATATATATATATATATATATATATATATATATATATATATATATATATATATATATATATATATATATATATATATATATATATATATATATATATATATATATATATATATATATATATATATATATATATATATATATATATATATATATATATATATATATATATATATATATATATATATATATATATATATATATATATATATATATATATATATATATATATATATATATATATATATATATATATATATATATATATATATAAACATGAACGCCCTTCATTTTCATAATAACAACGTAAAATACATATAATAAATTATAATAAAAACAAATATATGCTAAAGACTAAATCCAAATACATATTAGTATGTTTATAATTTGCTTATTTGCTCCATCATCACATCCAAAGGCCTCGGGATATCGAATCAAATACCGTAAATCAAAGCTTAGGGAGATTATCTCACACATGGTTTGCACTTGTGTGTGTGTGTGTGTGGGTACGTCTACGCGATACATATATTATGTGAATGAAATTAATATATGTATACATATATATAACAAAGTATGTTATATTGAAAAAATTTTGAATGTTCTAAAAATAACTATGTGGTGTGGGACTGTATATTTGTGAATACCACACGGTGGGTGAGGATTCGATTCCCAATTAGGGGTTTTACATATATGTACATGAGAGACAATTACTTAGGTTTAATCACTTGCAATCTTACAATTGTGCCTAAATGGTTAAATATTTTGAGTGGCTGAATTCAACGCAGCGCTAAATTTGTTGCTAAAACGAGGAATCCAAATATACATTTCTTGAGTGTAAATCGAACCCAATACATCCATTTATATGTCGTAATCATATAATATTATATTATCATACCACACAGTAAATCAAAATGTACAGGAGATTATCTTGACGCCGCTATGGTACACGATGGCTGTACGTGATTAAAATAAATGAATTAACAATTCATTTCTATTTAATTTCACTTTGCAATGCAATATTAGTTTGTTTATTTCAAACCTAGTGCAATGAGATACGACCGTTTTGTAGATCACTTCACATTCATATTTTACTACAATAAGTACATATTTAATATTTAGTGTTAGGGTCAATTTTGTTTTCACGCTTTATCTTGCATTTAGCAAAGAAGTAAGTTCTGTAATCAGTACAATAGATACTGTAATCACTATAATGTACAGTAAATAGATAGATAACTATATAGGGAACGATAGGGAGATGTAGGAAGTGAGTAGGTAGGTTAGGTTCCCTTATAGGTACAGGAGTTAAAGTTATCTCTAATTGA
The DNA here is from genome assembly GCA_037178615.1 of Dione vanillae. Taxonomy (NCBI): domain Eukaryota; kingdom Metazoa; phylum Arthropoda; class Insecta; order Lepidoptera; family Nymphalidae; genus Dione; species Dione vanillae. Next base: position 595,512 of record JAZFAU010000242.1, on the reverse strand, counting down.
CTTAATACACATTTCTCGACTTGCACTCAGAACATTGCGTGTTGAGAATTTAATAAAGTTAGACATATTTCTAAACTTAAACAATATTCTTTTTTTTTGTGATTTCACGCTTTATCCCGCATATTGCAGGGTAGGCAGAGGGAGCTGCAGGGGCCATATGAACCTAGTTTTAAGATACTCCTTTGCTTTATCCCTACATTCCGCCTTTTTCGAGGCATTGCGTGTTGGAATCGAGCCCTCAAACCGTCGCGTTTACAGGCAGACGCTTACGCCTCTGCGCCACGACGGTCCTCAACAATATTGTTTAAGTCAAATAACTTAAACGAAAAGCGTAGAACGGAGAACATCAATATAACACTGTACTTGTAGCTTAAGAAGGAGAATGGGGCCAATAAAAGAATTCCAATGGGCCGAATGCATTTAAATATTAAAGAACGTTGTTGACGTTTACATAAATCGATGTCTGTACGTGAGATAGTCTAAGCGTCATATATAAAAATGCACAGATGTACATTCAAAGTACACATTTATTTAAGCCTAATATAAACGGAAAAGATAAACATGTATATACGTCACTATTTTAATCTTCACTATAATAAAACAGTAGAAAAAATATCTATGCAGTAAATTTATTTATAAAGTTATATTTAATTTCTTCACGCTTTAGTAAAATAAAAAATAATAACAGTGATTGATTTAATCTTTTTTTAGTCACTATCAATTTTTCACGCATTTCATTTTCTTTAGATGTAAACGACTAAACGCATTTTAATGAGTCTTTTAATGAGTGTTAATTACCTATTAAGCCTGGGCAGGATATTAAGTCACAGTGTATAATTGATTTTAAAGACCGGAACTCATGAACCTTAGCATATCACCATGAAATGTTTAGCATGATTAGTGTTTATCATCCAAATAGAATAGTTGAAACAATGGAACTACTAATATATAAAAATATCTTAAATAAAAATAATAAAAAATTGAACGCAGCAGGATATGAACCTGTGCCTCTTGAAAACCCAGCGCAGCGACCACTAAGCTATGAGCTATGATCATACAATGAATTAGCTAAGGTACAAAAATAAAGAAGTACTCTTTTAGTAAAAAAATATAAGCGCGAGAGGAATTTTTTATTGAAATATAAATATTTTCATATGTAACACTTTATAAATGTAAGAAATAAACAAATGGCGCATAGCAGCCACTACATTGATTCTCTATTTATTGATCAAGATTTTAATGACAAGGCGGGTAGCATATGGAGGTATTGCAAATGCCATAAAATTCGCGCTAATAAAGCTGTGTTCTCAGGTTTTTACTTATATAAAAGGCATTAAGTATTGAATAGTACATATATACGTACATGCATACATACATACATTCATACATATATACATACATATATATTTACATACTTACATACATACACGTTTTATCCCTAGAGGGTTGGTCAGAGAGAACGTGGCGTCAAACAGTGCGGTGCCTCGTTCACTGTTATTAGCCTCTTCATACAAGTTCTTCATTCATGCATAGATATTGAATGGTGAAACTCATTTAGTTATTTAGTTAACGAAAGTGTTGTGTCCCTTGTCAAAAGTACTTACTTAAATACTAAAAAAAAGATCTCAACATGTATAATTGTTAAAGAAAAATTGTAAAATGAAAAAAAAGTATTATTTTTGAAACTCTTCATGGGGAATTTGACTGATGAAATAGTAAAAATTTGTCTCGCCAGGGCAAAAAAAAAATGCTTTTGCCTAGTGAGGTGAATCCACTAGTTTTACGCCTTTAGCTACCTAAATATTTTGGCATAACAGCCTAATTTTAAAATATATACGCATGTAAATTTATATTTTATAAATCTATTTTATTTATTATAAAAATATAGAGTTGTATAATTTATTACTTTAACAGTAAAAAATTGTTTATAAATAATATTATTATTTTTTTTAGCTTCACGCATTATTCCGCACATGGCAGGGTAGGCAGAGGGAACTGCAGGGACCATGGGAACCTAGTATTAAGACACTCCGTTGCTTAGTCCCTGCTTTCTCCGTCCCCGCTTTGCGCCTTTTTCGAGGCATTGCGTGTTGAGTGGTGGAACTCAACGCCGCGCTATGTCTAGTTTACCAGAGCGAAGAAAATGGAAATAGAAAAATTCATCTCCCCGACTGGGGATCGAACTCAAAAACCGTCGCGATACAGGCAGACGTTGCGCCTCTGCGCCACGACGGTATATTTATTATAAACGTATAACCTTTCCCACTCATATCTTGAGCCACATAAATGCATAGAAATTTACGACTGAAGTCACCAGTAAAACCTATTATATTTATAGAAATACTATACAAGTTACATATAAAATATACATAGTGTTACATAGAGACGTAACAAGAGGCAAGGTAATTATGACTATGTGTCATTACCGTCGCTCCGAGCTCTACAGCTTTATAGAGCTTGCCACGCTTAAAAGGGCTGTTAGACGTATTTTGATTTATTATATGCTCTACTTCTTTTAATTTGTTAGTTTCTGTGCTTATTTGTTTGCTTGTTTAATTTAAGTAGTTAAAAATAAGGTAGAGTTCTCCTAAAATATATTCTAAATAATAACTTCTTACTAAAGGCCTTTTTTTAGGGGACCACGGTGGCGCAGAGGCGTAAACGTCTGCCTGTAAACGCGACGGTTTGAGGATTCTCACACAGGAAATATGGATTTTATTTCCATTTTATTCCTTCTGGAAACAAGGCAAACCGTGGCGTTGGGTTCCACCACTCAACACGCAATGCCTCGAAAAAGTCATAAAGCAGGGACTAAGCAAACGAAGTGTCTTACACTAGGTTCATATGGTTCCTACAGTTTCCTCTGCCTACCCTGCAATATCCCATATATTAAAGCGTGAAGCAAAAAGAATGAAATAAGTTTTTTCTCTCCAACGTGAGGTGGGAGAGGTATGCAGGGACTGCAGCGTTTGGCTCTCCGTTCTCTCTGACTACCCTAACAGGAATAAAATGTAAAGTTATGTATATATGTAATAAGTATGTATGTTAATTTAAATAGTTATTTAACGTTTATTCTGTATTTCATGTTGGTTACAAGCGATGTATGTAAGAGGGTACTATAGCTAATCACAAGAGGGTACTATAGCTCAAATTCAGTTCAAACAACTCAATTCAAGTGGAAAGTAGAGAACGGAGTGTCTTGGCACTAGTTATATAGATATATAAAAATATATACAACACTTCTAACAAACGGAGTGAATTTTCTACTGTTTTTTCTCTATTTTTTTCTGTCAAAATAAGGTCAATTATTTTAAATTAAGTACAAAGTACGTTATTACCGTTCGGGACTCGACAGTGACATCATTACCTTGTATTTTAATATACCTTGAATTTGTCTTTGTGGTTATACAGTCTAATTACTTGTTTACGTTTAATGTTATATTTATATTTGCTTGTATATAATTTATTATAGTTTTACGCCTGAAATTTTCTTAAAGAGCTCTACATCAGTAATGAAATATAAATTCTATTATTTTTGCTTAAAAATAGGCAATACTTATTTTTACAGGAATATAGAATTTAATTGATAGAGAGATCATCCTAGTGCGGTTCAAAGCACAAAATATAATTTTATATATTTTTGTTATATTTGTAAGTAAAGGTTCATATCGTAAGCGTAGTCATGTAAGTAAACGTTTTGACTAAGGCTTCGATCTCTACACGGCATATTAGATCTTTTCACCTCATAATTATAGCGATAGGTTTTTCTAACAATCAGTATTATACTAAACTAATATATTATATTAAACAAGTAATAGAAAAAGGGAATTCGTACATTGTGTGTGTGTGTGTATGTGTATGTGTGTGTATGTGTGTGTATGTGTGTGTGTGTGTGTGTGTGTGTGTGTGTGTGTGTGTGTGTGAAACAAAAAAAATTAATGAAAATCGTAATGCCTTACTACAAACTTTCTTCTCTACCTACAAAACGGGCATAGATAAACATTACAGTCTTCACACCTAGTCAAATGTAAAATTCCAGTACATTTTGCCACTTTCCGCGTCTAAATAGCACACCGCAAGCGCCAGGCCAATGCGAGAACGCCACTCACATACAAAATGACGCATTCCGGGCGATGTAGGACTGCACTAGTACTCCTAGCTAGATAAGCGTTTGTAATAAATCTATTTGCAACGTCAAAATATTAGATACAAGGTGTTTTAATATTTATTGTGAACGTTACGTGCAAGAAATGTTCCTGGGATGTACGTACGTAGTGAATTATGTTTTTAATGTTATAGCTTATATTATGGTGGGTTTTTGAGGTAACTTACGAAATTTATTTATTTATTTATTTATTTATAACTTTTCCACTGAGAATCAATAAGATGATCACACGTGTACGTCAGATAGAGCGAAAGGAGAAGTGTCAGAGGAGCCCAATTTGATAATAAATATCGAATTGAGCCCCTCTGAAACCTACACACTCCACGACATAAAACTAAAATTACGAGGGTTCCAAGCGCGGCCTGGTGAGAAGAGCCCACAAGAAACTCAGCCAGGTTCACAAACGTCATTCTAACTTATGTATATATTATTTATTTATTAGGAAATATTTCTCTTTTCGGCAGGGTAGGCAGAGGGAGCTGCAGGAACCGTGGAAACATAGAAATATTTTGTTTTCCTTCCTTTTTCTTTTTTTTTTTTTTTTAGCTTCACGCTGTATCCCGCATATTGCAGGGTAGGAAGAGGGAACTGCAGGAACCACACGAACCTAGTATTAAGACACTCCGTTGCTTAGTCCTTGCTTTTATCCGTTTTTGTTTTATTCTGTATATAACAGGGTAGACAGAGGAAACATCCCATGGAGATTTTAACATAATAAGTGCGCAGTAACGCCAAGCTTTGTCTTGTTACAAGGACGAGATAATGAAAATATACTTACAAATTCACACAAGTGAAAATTAAACCTACATGCGTCACGTTTACTGTCAGTAATTATAAAGTGTAATTTTCTATATTGATATTTACGACTTGGTGATTATGGTACAGTAGAACAGCCTCTTAATGTAAACCCAATTGTAGTGGGTTTAATTCCTGGTCAAAAGAGCCAAGAAGTAAAAAAAGCTAAGGAGTAGTTTCTTCGCGCTAGAAAAAGCTTCACGCTTTATCCCGCACATGGCAGCATAGGCAGAGGGAACTGCAGGGACCGTGGGAATCTAGTGTTAAGACAGTCCGTTGCTTAGCCCCTGCTTTCTACGTCCCCGCTATAAAAAGCGCAGTGCTGATATCGCTATTCAACAAATTTAGGTGCGAAGAATAAAATATGAAAGTAATTCTTTAAATGCATTCTCCAAGTTGATTCAAGTTCATTCTTCTCATTCTTCTCTACATTAATTATCTAAATTCTCTACGTCATCACAGCATAAAGGAGGTCGGTGAAAATTGTAAGACCACACAGGCAACTCAAAATTTATTACACAAAAAAATATTTAAAATGTTTCCATAATAAAATATTATAATCGACCCACAAAGAGATGATGAGATCTCAGATAATAATCACAATCCTAAATTACAAGGTGTTGAGCATTAAACTTAATTTATAGTGGACGTGTTTTTTTAGCTTTTTATAGTTTTGTAGTTCGTAGTAAATTTTAATGTTCGACGTTATACGGTTAATGGAAAAAAATTAACGATATTATTTAACAGTATAAGTGAATGCAGAAGTGTTGGGTTCAAATCCTGTTTAGGTATTAAATTTTCCATTAAACTTTGTTTCTTATACATAAAATATAAATATTTAAGATAAGTTTCCAGTAAATTTTACTGAAAAAAAAAAACATCAACATCGTCCACCGACTACGATAATATTTAGAAAGTCTAGAATACAGTAAGTTATCATTTTCTTTTATTATCTATAATTTATATGAGAATTTATAATGAGGAAGAACGGGTTTTCTATATTTTTTATTATTATCACAGGATTTATTAAGTTTTAATCCTTTTAAAAAGATTATTTATTTTAGTTTCACACTTTATTCCATTAAACACAATATACATGAAGAACCTAGAAGTTAATAGTGAGATATAAACACGAAAAATTTTAAAATATTTTAAAATTCCATATTAGCATATAGAAATATACTAATTAAAAATATAATATACATTTAAATATATTACAATATGTCGCTAAACAAAAAGCCAGACCAGAGCCACGTCTTACGCAGACACTGTTTGTAAAGTGATCACGTACATTGGAACTTCTCGTGGAAATCACAGAAATGTTTTTCTGAAATAATATTATCTCACATTTCTTTTTAATAATACAGTACTTCTTTTTTTATGTATATTTAGCTCTACGTTTTATCCTGTACATAAAAGAGAGAACTTAATGTTAAGACATTCGTTTTCTCCTCAGAATCTAACATCGAGCAAAATGAAAACAGATCATTTGAATGAGAATTGAACCCGTAACCACCGTGATTTCAGACAAACGCAATATCACTGCACCACAATGGTCTACTATATTAACAAATTTTAGTAAAGGTTGTAAAATATATTTTATGTAATCATTGATTATTGTGACTTAGTATTGCCCAGGTTGAAAATACTTAGAAATCTAATGTGTGTGTTCAATCTACTGTGACTGTGTTATTAGCTTCACGCTATATATATATATATATATATATATATATATATATATATATATATATATATATATATATATATATATATATATATATATATATATATATATATATATATATATATATATATATATATATATATATATATATATATATATATGTATATAGCTATGACATTAAAAACATAATTCACTACGTCCGTACATCCCAGGAACATTTCTTACACGTAACATTCACAATAAATATTAAAACACCTTGTATCTAATATTTTGACGTTGCAAAGATTTATTACAAGCGCTTATCTAGCTAGGAGTACTAGTGCAGTCCTACATCGCCCGGAATGCGTCATTTTGTATGTGAGTGGCGTTCTCGCATTGGCCTGGCGCTTGCGGTGTGCTATTTAGACGCGGAAAGTGGCAAAATTTACTGGAATTTTACATTTGACTAGGTGTGAAGACTGTAATGTTTATCTATGCCTGTTTTGTAGGTAGAGAAAGAAGTTTGTAGTAAGGCATTACAATTTCCAATATTTTTTTTGTTTTAAATATGTCCAAACAATTGGCAATTATCTACACACTCACACACGCACTATTTATATATTTATAACTTTTCCACTTAGAATCAATAAGATGATCACATGTGTACGTTAGATAGAGCGAACGAGGGGTGTCAGAGAAGCCTAATTTAATAATAAATATCGAATTGAGCCCCTCTGAAAGCTACACACTCCACAAATTAAAACTAATTAAAGTTAGAAGAGCCGACAACAAACTTAACCAGGTTTGCCTAAACCTATTATGATTACTTCACAAACATCATTCTAACTTATGAGCAATTCATTAATTCCATGCCGTTTTATCATTAATGTAATCGTTTACGTAGCATTGTTCACATTGTCAATTTCAATATCATCTGCTAATAATACTATCCCATGTTTGTCCTTTAAAAGGTAAAGTAGGTCATTAATATAGATAAGGAACAGAAAAGGGCCTAACATCGAGCCCTGTGGCACCCCCATTTTGACAAATGACCCGGGAGAACGCTTTCCATTAATGTCTACTTTCTGGATTATTTATTTAGATAAGAACTGAAAAAGTCCAGAGCCTTATTTCTAATTTCATAGTGGTGTAATTTCTGAATTGATGTTTCCTGCTGTACGCAATCAAATGCCTTGGACAAATCAAAGAACACTCCTAGATCATCACGTGACTCCTACCAGTATGACACACACACACACATAATATACGAATTTCCTTTTCCTATTATTTGTTTATAAAATATAGTAGTATATATAGATATATATTGAGGACCGTCGTGGCGCAGAGGCGCAACGTCTGCCTGTAACGCGACGGTTTCTGGGTTCGATCCCCAGTCGGAGAAGATGGATTTTTCTATTTCCATTTTCATCGCTCTGGTAAACCAGGCAAAACGCGGCGTTGAGTTCCGCCACTCAACACGCAATGCCTCAAAAACGGCGGAAAGCGGGGACGGAGAAAGCAGGGACTAAGAAACGGAGTGTCTTAACACTAGGTTCCCACGGTCCCTGCAGTTCCCTCTGCCTACCCTGCCATGTGCGCAAGCTAAATATATATATATATATATATATATATATATATATATATATATATATATATATATATATATATATATATATATATATATATATATATATATATATATATATATATATATATATATATATATATATATATATATATATATATATATATATATATATATATATATATATATATATATATATATATATATATATATATATATATATATATATATATATATATATATATATATATATATATATATATATATACAAACACAACATCCAAACACAGTCACAGTCGTTATAAATCATATTACTTTTAATTATACATGAAACTCTTCATGTAACTCTAGTAATTTGCTACGAAAGTTATTTGCATATAAAATTTCAAATTGTAACTAGCTTGGTAGCGTTTCGTTAGCATATTGAATAATTATATTTTATTTACTTTGTATACAGAATTTGATTTTAATTCAAGGTTATTTTGAATGAACTTTCAGTGAATTTTCAGTTGTATGTTATAGAGGGGCTAATGAGACGCTTTTTAATTTTTATAACAATTTTAAATTACAATTTTCATTTTTTTATTTTTTCAAGGTATTTCAAGTTTCTATGTAATAATAATTCCTTTTACTATTTCTCTCTCTCTCTCTCTTTTGCAGTGCTATAAAGATATAGTAAAACTCATTTCAAAAATCAATATCAACTTTTCGCTAAAACAAAATTTGCCAACACTTTTTATAAACATTTAGATTTTTTAGCTCCACATTTTATCCTGCACGTAGCAAGGTAGGCATAGGGAATTGCAGAAACCATGGGAACCTAGTGTTAACACACTTCGTTCCCCGTTTTCCGTCTTTTTTGAGGCATTGCGTATCGAGAGGTGGCACTCGACGCCTCACTGAGCCTAGTTGCCATAACGAAGAAAATAGAAATGAAAAATTCATCTCTCCTGAATCGGAATCGGAACCACAAACGGTCGCGTTTATAAGCATACGCCACGGTACGGTCCTCAAACTTATATAATTTATATAAACATACTATATTTGAAACTTTACTTTACATGAATGATAAAAATATGTAAATAAATTGACTACTTCTAAGGATATAGGGAAAACATACCCCTCTCAATATATATAAACAAATATAACAAAGAATTAAACCCACACCTACCTACTATCAAAAGTATTTAACTATAAAATGACACTAAGTGATATAATTACATTACCAATTAGTATATCGTGATTATTTTCATATGTTCAATTAACCTCTGGCCAAATGCCACGGATTTAGCTGAATGGATTGTTTAGTGCGATGTTATTTTGAGAGCATCGATTAAATATATTAAACTGTATGGGATATTTGTAGAAATAGAGGTATATTTAGGGTAATTGATGTTAAATTGTAAATTAATACATACATTTATATGTATTATATGTTATATACCTATTAGATATAATGTGAGGACCGTCGTGGCGCAGAGGCTCAGCGTCTGCTTGTAAACGTGACAGTTTGTGGATTCGATTCCCACTCGGAGAAGATGGATAAATACATTACCATTTTCTTCGTTTTGGCAACTAGGCAAAGTGCGGCGTTGAGTTCCGACTTAAAACGCAATTCCTCGAAGAACATGAAAAGCGAGTAACAAAGCGTCTTAACACTAGGTTCCCACGATTCCTCCAGTTACTCTGCCTATCCTACTATGTGCGGGATAAAAGCGTAACGCTGTAAAACGTATATTAAATAGAAAATAAACTATTGTTTTAAAAAAAATGTTATGTTTTGCTCTTTGCTCGGCGTTTAGTTCCGCCATTCCATAACCAATAGGTCTTATTTACATGGCTATCGGATGACGGAATATTAGCAACTTAACTCTAATATATTTTCATTATTTTTTTCAGATAAAGTCGTTCTAAAATTCGTCGTTATTTTTAATAAAAAATAATTCAAGCATATTGTATTAAGAGCTTAATCTCGAGAGCTTCGATCAAGCGGATGGAGCCGCGAACCGTTCGCCAATCATAACAAATTACAATAGGTAATGCAATTTTATTCATACATCGTCTGCGTTGGATGCGAAAAAGTTAACTTATTTTTCTTCGTTATTATTCATTATTTTCTCCGTAATCTTCTCTAACATATGTTGAAGGCAAAAAAAACTGTATTTGTAATTAGTCTAAGGAAAACTTAAAAGCTTAATGCACAAGCTTTTCAACACTTATTAGTTGTAATCATATCCAGGACTTCATGACCTTGAGAAAAAATGAAGCGATTATTTATATTTAAATTTTATGCTTTAATATCTCTAGAAGTGTAACGTAAATACGTTGAAGTAAATATGCGTTGCCATAGCAACATGTATGTCACTATATAAAAATATATATTGTTTAACGTAGTACTATATATTATATATTTATATATATAACATTATTTTTTAATTTTTCCAACACATTATTTAAAATTATACTGACTCCAATGGACGCACCATTTGTTTAATATATAGATTCTTGAAATTCTTGATTTGTATAGAAAAGGCTTTTCTTTTAATTAGACTATATTAATAAGTACGGTATAATTAAAAAAAGATATATAATTACTTACTGTAAAATAGAAGCTTTGTCTAAGAAATTATAACAATCGTAATTAATTTCAAATAAAGTTTTGTAATATAACCACAATGAATATTTCACATGTGACTGTTACCACGGTTGGCTATTAAAATTTTTAGACTATGAAATTTAACTATGATCGATGTATATTTGTATTATAATGTTTTTTTCTTTTTGGTTCACGCTTATCCCGCACATGGCAGGGTAGGCAGAGGGAACTGCAGGAATCATATGAACCTAGTGTTAAGACACTCCGTTGCTTAGTCCCTGCTTTTTTCCGTCCCCGGTTTCCGCCTTTTTCGAGGCATTGCGTGTTGAGTGGCGGAAATCAACGCCGCGCTATGCCTAGAAGAAAATGGAAATAGAAAAATCCATCTTCTCCGAGTGGGAATCGAACCAAGAAACCGTCGCGTTTACAGGCAGACGCTTACGCCTCTGCGCTACGAAGGTCCTCAAGTTATAAAGTTGTTTGTACGCAATAATCTCAGGAAATAGTGGTAGAATAGTATTTTTTTTAAATTATTTTTCAATATGTTATTTTAAATGAAGAAATATTTAAACAAAATATACGAGAATTTTAATTTTAATTTAAACTAATAATCATGGTAGAAAACAATAAAAAAATTTTGACAAAATGTCATATTCCGGTAGCTCTATTTGTCAAAATCTACTTACCGAGATGCTTACATAGTGAATAAGTTGTAAAAATATTTAAGAATTTCAACGCAGCTGGATGAAAACGCGTGGCTCAGTGGTCAGAGCGATTGGACGGTTTCTATGAAGCGCGGGTTTACTTCTACTCCGATATTTTATTTCGCTTTTTTTTTTGTAGATTAACATTTAAAATAATAAAATCTGTTATCTCATGTACATGTATTCGTATTTCCTCATCTCGGAAAATTCCTTATAATAGATATATCTTAGCTATTTCTATACGACACCGCGGGTGAAGAAAGAAAAAAAAGCTGCTCTGACTAAGCATAGCAGTGTTGATGTCCATCTATATAAAAGTTACAGGGATCCCCCTATCATCCTTTTTCCTACTATCGTGAGAATCGAACCTAAAACCCTCGTTTTAACAGTCAGATACTGGGCTACTGCGTCACAATAATAGAAAATAAGAAACAGCGTCGTTAAAGTTATTACAATTTCTCCCAAAACACTAGAAATCACGATAACTAGAGAACACGTTGCACTACAGTCAATATGAGTTTAGAATTATTTGGGACATGACAACTTTTAAGTGGAGACCTCGGTTGACTTTCGTAAACACAGTACCGAAGATACTTGCGGAAGGTCATCAAAATACTCCTCGGAGAGTATGTATGAAGAGGCTAATGACAGTGGACGAGGTGAGAGAGGTATGCAGGGACCGCAGCGTTTGGCGCTGCGTTTTCTCTGACTACCCCGCTAGAGATAAAGCGTGGAGATATCTAAATATGTATGACAACTTGTAAATTAGTTTGAACGGGTAAACTTACAATGTGAAAGTCAAATTCAATAATAGCGTAAAATATTTATTATAAATGTTCTGACCAATATTTTTGATTGTAACCACGAAGCCACGAAGCTACTTTTATTTACAATAAACCTTTAATTTATAAATTAATATAACAATGAAAATTATTAGCATATTTTGTCTATAAAGGAAACCTCTGCCTACCCTGTCATGTGCAGGATAAAGTGTGAAGCTAAAAAAAAATTATATATTTATTCTTTCCTCTCGTCCAAGAATCGCCAATAGCTTGGCAGTACGAGACTAATATTTAATTAAGCGAGCAAATTTATCATAAGCGACCATCTTATCGGCGAAGGCCTTTTCTTGGTGTATATGTATTTTCTTCTCGAATAGACAAGATTATTTTTTTTGTTTAGAGCCTCTTCCTAACATTACCCAGACATATATATGTATTGTGAAATGTCAGGGTAGTACATTAGTACATTGGATCAGTTTTTGGCTGTATACATAATGACTATGGATTCAATACCGGTTAGGGGATTTTAAATAAATAAATAAGCTGATTTTTCTTTCCGTTTTAGAGTTGAATTATATTCTATTAGACAATTTGTCTAAGAATATTTGATGAAGAGTGGAGAAAAGAGTGTCTTAACTCTATGTTCGATTTGTTTGTTACTTTTCTTAACAAAAGGTTTCTGTCACTAATATTTATATAGAACATTCAAAACACTTCCGATTTCTTGATTATGTTTCAGATATTAAAATTAATTATATATTTAAGAAAATGGCAATAAATTAAGTATTTATATTTTTTGCCTAATTCCACACAAAATAACATAATACCTATAGCAATACAAGCTAATGAAACTTTTAATAGCCTTACACTCTGTCCATATTGATTTCCATTTAAATGTAACGATACGTAGATTAACGTCCGGTCGAATGTCATTCACGAAATGTAAGTGTTACAGTATTTATATGTTAAAGTTTATTTTGAGCTTTATAATTATATTTAACGAGTTGACGTCGGCGATCTTATTTTATTAGGTTGTGAAATGGAAAAGCTCTTTCTTTTTCTTTTCCACATAGAATTTAAAAAAAGCTCTCTCTTAGCGCTCGCCTACATTCCTCAGGAATCTTATATACTTACTTAACTTGTTGTACTGGAAAACTTTTGAAATGTCAGGTTGTCTAAAATGACACAGCTTCACTGGTTTATAAAAATGTTTTATAAATACAACATATCTTGTTATGGCTCTCCATTTTTTACCATACTTAGAATATATGTATATTAGTCGGTGGTTAAAAAAGATGTTAGTTAGCAAAAGTAAAGTCTGTAGTTAAGTTGTATATTTTCTGTAGTTAAGATATATATATATATATATATATATATATATATATATATATATATATATATATATATATATATATATATATATATATATATATATATATATATATATATATATATATATATGTGTGTGTGTATTTACAACATTTTCCAATTATTAGCTTAAATAGTAGCTTACTGTACATGCTTAGCTTCACAATAAATTCACGCGTGTTCTGGCGCGCTAATGTCGCGTGTTCAGACCTGTACGCGCCTCTTGTTTCTTCAGTAGTACAGTGTAACTCGTGTTATTTTTATATCCTGGTCAGAGATCTGTATCGGTAAATGTTTCAACAAATAACACAAAAAATAATGAATCAGTAAGTTGTAAATAAAATAATGTTGAATTATTCTGTTGATTTTATAGATTTTAAGTTACATTTTACAATTTATTTAGCAAAAGTTATATTGATACGTTACGTTATACGTATACGTTATTAATATAAATTTTACTCAAAATAAACATTTTTATATATGTACGTTAAATAGCACAACCTACCGCGAGCCACCAACGGTGGTACACGGCAGCATAAACGTGTTAAATAAATCATAATATTAACGCCAGAACTATTGTCAATATTTTTTTTAAATCCTATCTATATGAACATTTTTATTCAATTGAAGTACTGTGAAGTGTTTCGACACCAGACTTTGCATATACAACCATGAAGATGTCCTCAGAAAACTCCTACCTAAACTTAAATTTATAATAGATTTTTCTTTTATTTACTTACCTTTTACTAGCGAGGACCGTCGTGGCGCAGAGGCGTAAGCGTCTGCCTGTAAACGCGACGGTTTGGGGGTTCGATTCCCACTCGGAGAAGATGGATATTTCTATTTCCGTTTTCTTTGCTATGGAAACTAGGCAAAGTGCGGCGTTGAGTTCCGCCACTCAACACGCAATGCCCCGAAAAAGGCGGAAAGTGGGGACGGAGAAAGCAGGGATTAAGCAACATATGGTTCCTGCAGTTCCCTCTGCCTACCCTGCAATATGCGGGATAAAGCGTGAAGCTAAAAAAAATATATGTTATCTGTTATATAGTAGATATTAATTCCACAATTTGTGTTGCTGGAGTAGGAAAATGAAAATAATTCAATCTCTCGAATGAGGATCAAATTCAGCTCAACTACATATCACAATGTACCTATATATGGACGCATATGAATATATATTTCATGATTTTATTGTTACAAAAGTATTTAGTACTAAAATTATTATTTAATTATTCGAATCAGAAAATCCATTTGTAATGTAAGAATTTTACATTACAAATATTATGATATTATTTTCGAATATTGAACGCAAATGTCAGCTGTAAAAAGTCAGTGTCAATGAAAAGGACCTAATTATGTAAAGTTGATCTCTTCTGTATTAACTATTGTAGGAGAATAAACAGATATTACTCTGTTATTTTATTATGAAAAATGGACTCCTAACAGCGAAACTCTGGCCTTGCGCCGATATATACAGACACTACGCTACGTCACTATTTTTTAAGGTTATACTTGTGATGACATAACAGAATTATTAAGTTATAAATATATAAACTAGTTACTTTTATATTGTCTAAAATCTTGATTTTAAATTAATTTTTTTTTCCTTCTTGCTACACTAAGATAAAGGTAACCTAGCATCAAAATATGCCATTAGCAGTGTATCGTTTAAATTTCGGTACATTAAATGCGGAACTCAACACTCATGGCAAGAAAGGCAGAGAGAAACGTATGGAAAATGTATACCCAATAAAAAAAAAACAATTATAAAACTTATTTAAATATATTAAAATTATTATAACTTTTTATTTCTAATAAAACAGTATATTTTCGTATCTTAATAGAAAATTATTTGACTGCATGCAGCGACAGTACACACTCATTTAGAGAATGACAACTTAACACAAACGAAAACTTTATACAAGTAAAGTTTATATATTTATAAAGGTTTTTTTTTTTAATTTAGCTTCACGCTTTATCCCGCATATAGCAGGATAGGTAAAAAAAAACATAGGAACCTTGGGAACGTAGTGTTAAGACACTCCGTTCCCTACTTTTCACCGTTTTTTATATCCTCTATTTAGCTATTATAAAATCTGTCGTTGTACACACTATGTTTCTAAATGTAGAAAACAGGATGATTTGAAGGAAAAATATATATGTAGTATATATTAAGTCATAATGACGGCTTACAATTGAGGTACTGATTTAACTCAAATATATAGATAAGCTGTTATTGTTGGAAACTTTATAATGCTTTTAATAAATGATTTTTATAAGTTAATTTTCGAGAGTAACATTCTCATTGAAACCTTATTAATATATGTATATTGTTTTTTATATACCACTTTTTTTTTATTTGATTTTATTTTGAATTTTAGAGGGTAGGCAGAGACTTATATACGTCAATTCAAAAGTCTCCGTTCTTCGTTTGAACTCTTCACAACGTTTTAACATACTAAAGTAAAAAAAGAAGATAATCCTCTACTCACCCTGATTAAGACTAAGTGGTCTTAAAAATATATATAAATTGTCGGGGTTAAGCTATAATAATAACTATATTTCTTAGTTAAGGTGAAATCCATTAAAGAATTAATTTAGATAATTTTACGCTAAGATTTTACCTTAAAATATTTGGAAAAGAAATTCCCAAAAAACCTGAGAAGATGAAAATTGCTGCGAAAATATATTTTAATCTCTATTTTTTAAACAATATTTTATAATGAACCTCTATATCCATTATAATTTTAATAAAAGCACCATATTTCATATTTGCTAAATAAAAGATGACTGGAATGTCATTCTGGAAATTTTATATATTGTCTTATACAACTACAATACAATTATAATTCTTTTTTTTTTTCTTCATAACAAATTTTCTGATAAATTGAAAGAAAATGTTATGTTTCAAAATTTACTTTTCTCAAAAAAATAATAATAACTTAAATAATATCATATAATTCAATTATAGTATTCATTATTTTATATCGTCATAATAATAATTAAAATAAACACTAAGTCAAATGTATATTTATATCTCGCCTCAATATACAAATTTATTTAAGATATATATATATATATATATATATATATATATATATATATATATATATATATATATATATATATATATATATATATATATATATATATATATATATATATATATATATATATATATATATATATATATATATATATATATATATATATATATATATATATATTTTAAATCACTCACCTTTAAAATTTCTATCCAAAACGCAAAATCCTATATAAATATCACAAACACATCCAACCAAAACACTGTTAAACAAAACACTTATCACACAATCACAAGTAAAATGTGTACTTAGTTAATTCAAAAAAAAAAACTTCTAACAGTCACATTAAATTTTTTGTTCATAAATAATATATATCTTTACTGAAACATACGTAAATGTTATTATCAGAGTTTTCATGCACGTCCGTCCCCGACGACGTCTAACGGCCGATTGCTTTGCGCATGGTACTACTATAGAAATGACATACGTCGCAATGCGTTATCTTTACTTATACAAAATTCTAAATTTGTTCTCGTATTTAATTTAAATTATGATTAAATTTGGTTTTTAATTTAATTTTGAGCTTTTTTACATTTTTTGTTTTGTTATTTCTTATTATTTATTTTATGTAAGTAGGTACTTTTTGTAAGTTCTAGTTAGATACAATGATAAGGTAATTTGTTTTAAATGTAATACCGTCATTTTCATTAAAATATATTATTTCATAGCTAAACTATTACTTTCTTATTGAGGACCGTCGTGGCGCAGAGGCACAACGACTGCTTGTAACGCGATGGTTTCTGGGTTCGATCCCCAGTCGGAGAAGATGGATTTTTCTATTTCCATTTTCTTCGCTCTGGCAAACTAGGCAAAGCGCGGCGTTGAGTTCCGCCACTCAACATGCAATGCCTCTAAAAAGACAGAAAGCGGGGACGGAAAACGGAGTGTCTTAACACTAAGTTCCCACGGTCCCTGCAGTTCCCTCTGCCTACCCTGCCATGTGCGGGATAAAGCGTGAAGCTATAAAAAATTATTATATATTAATGAAGACAGTTTATTTTATATATATTTAACATACGTTTTTGATTCGCTACAAAACAAGCAAAGCTATCATAATACAGAAAGCTTTTAAAACGAATCGAAATTCTCTCTCTCTTATATTATTCTAGAGAAGTAGATTCAAACTCAACTTAGAAAAATAATTGTTTTACAACAAAATAGTTTAAATTATTTAGCTTTTTGATTTATACCTATTTAAGAAACCTTTTCTATTTAAAGCGTCGTACCATAGAGGCAGAAGTTGCCTTGGAACGCAATGGTTTGTGGATTCAATTCCCACTCGTAGATGATGGACCAATTAATTTCCATTTACTTCGCTCTGTTAACTAGGCAAGCACGGCGTTGAGTTCCACCACTCATCATGTAATGCTTACAAAAGGCGGAAAGCAGGGAACGGAGTGTCTTAAAACTAGGTTTCCACGGTTTCTGCGGTTCCCTCTGCCTACCCTTTAAAAGCTAAAAGCATAAAGCTGAAAAAAAGCTTTTTGTACACTCATATTGTTCCCTACACAATAACCGAGTACTCTTAATAAGCTTAAAAATAAACTAAGCCTAAACGATGTAGGCGGTACCTTTCGCTCACGTTTAAGTGAAGTGAGATTAATATCAAACATATTTGATGAAATTCCGCCTCCCGTGAAGCATAAAAATCCTGTTATAACAAAGTTTCCAGGCATTATGTTCTCAATTCGCAAGCCTGGGTATTAACATTATAATATTTATTGTGAAAATATTTGACTGCATAACTCTAATAGATTATATTAAGATATATTTCCATATTAAAAATCTAGATTGGCAGGGACTAAACAACGGAGTGTCTTAACACTAGGTTTCTATGTTTCTTGCAGTTCCCTCTGCCCAATCTGCCATGTGCGGGATAGAGCGTGAAGGCTTTAAAAAATCTAGATTATTGGCGGAACTAAACGCAGCACATTGCCTAGGTGCCAGGACAAAGAAAATGAAAATAGAAAAATTCCATCTCCCCTGAGCAGGAATCGGACCCACAAACTGTCTCACGCCTACACCTGCCACTACAGTCCTCTAAATTTTTTTAGATTAATAATATTAATATTAATAAGAATTTAGGCTATGCGCTGTTGTTCACTCGGTAATGGAAGAGTTCAGAAAAAAAAAAAAAAAATATATGTATATATATATATATATATATATATATATATATATATATATATATATATATATATATATATATATATATATATATATATATATATATATATATATATATATATATATATATATATATATATATATATATATATATATATATATATATATATATATATATTTTCTGAACTCTTCCATTACCGAGTGAACAACAGCGCATAGCCTAAATTCTTGTAATTTGGCATGAAGGGTTCTTGGGGAACCTAAGGGAGCGTTACAGAAAATGTATTGAAATTAAATTTTTGCATATGAGTTTTTATAATCCGCGTAAGTTAATATGCTGGCTTGCTTTTGCTTCGCTGTAGTAGGGGCTACGGCGACTGACTGTAAACTCAATCAGTTTTTCTCTCTGACGGAGAAAACGCGGCGTTAAATCCGCCAGTCTCCACACAATATAAAGAATTCTGGAAAAGATGGAAAATAAGTTGTTTATACTTTTTTTTAAGATATGTAAATTACATATATATATTCAACATTAACAACGTATACTTACGTATAGTATGTGTACCTAATATGTGAATATATTATGTTCTACGGCTATATAATTTTCTACAAAACAAGTTTACTTATAAATTTGTAATTTTATCACTTCAATTTGTTTGAATAGTCCTGTTTACATGCTATAAGGATTTGCAATTAACGTAACCGTCTTCTTCGCTTTGTTAATATTGTTTTTATTATAAATCCGGTTTAGTCATAAAATGCCCGTACGTATAATTCATACACGCTCTCAGAGATGGCCTAGAAGACACTGGATTCTGGAAGGTCGAACAAGATATTTCTCTTACTATATTTTTCCCAATCTGCGTTACATTCCCAAATTTTTCTAATCGTCTATATTTCGTTGCAAATTCGGTCCATCAAACTCCTCCTTCGATAAAATTGCATCTCCACAGCATTCATCTTCTATAATATATATTTTTTTTAGCTTCACGCTTTATGCACATGGCAGGGTAGGCAGAGGGAACTGCAGGAACCATACGAACCTAGTGTTAAGACACTCCGTTGCTTAGTCTCTGCTTTCTCCGTCCCCGCTTTCCGCCGTTTTAGAGGCATTGCGTGTTGAGTGGTGGAACTCAACGCCGCGCGTTGCCTAGTTTCCAGAGCGAAGAAAATGGAAATAGAAAAATCCACCTTCCCCGAGTGGGAATCAAACCCACAAATCTGCGCCACGATATTTTTCTATTTTCTTTTTCTATTATAATAATATTTTTTTTCACTTTTCACGAAATTTATATATTGATCTTCATTTTAAATGTATTAAATTATAAACAAACGCAAAAACCAAGCAAAAAGCTAGTATTACTAAATGAAATACAACAAAAGTTCTGCACAGAATACAAACATAATTAGATACAATAATTTTTACATACAAATTACATTCGTCAATTCACTGTGTTTCGCTTTTTTATATTCTCTTTCTAATTTCTCCGTTATTACCACGTTGTGAATATTTCCCAGAGGAACTTTAGGCTTCTGTGATTTTGCTCTTATTTATTTATATAGGGTCGCCTCATTTGAGCGTAACGATTATGTAGGCAGGGATTTTTGTAAGAACTAAACTAGACAGCTTTCTGCATATTTACTTCAAGAATAGGAATTACGTAATTAAATTCAATTATATTTTGTAATTTATAATTGGTGCTTTTCTTTTATTTTTTTATAACAAATTATGTCAAAATTTACTATATTTTAAGAAAATATCAGTTTTGAGAACCGTTGTGGCGCAGAGGCGTAAGCGTCTGCCTGTAAACGCGACAGTTTTTAGGTTCGATTATCACTCGAGGAAAATGAATTTTTCTATTTCCATTTTCTTCGCTCTGGCAACTAAGTAAAGCGCGGTGTTATGTTCCGCTACTCAACACGCAATGCCTCGAAAAAAGCAGAAAGCGGGGACAGAAAAAAGCAGGGACTAAGCAACGGAGTGTCTTAACACTAGGTTCCCACGGTCCCTGCAGTTCTCTCTGCCTACCCTGCCATGTGCGGGATAAAGCGTGAAGCTAAAAGAATAAAAATAGGTTATAAATATGTATTTAAATATATTAAATTTGCCTAGAGTGAGATTTTAACTAAAATAATGTAATTAATAAACAGTACTTAATAAAATTAAGAACGTTATTAGAGGGAAAAATGACTAAAAAAAAGAAATATCTATCTTTGGTAATTATTAAAACATTCAAACTAAGGATAGAAAATATTAAAAAAAAACTATATAGAGTATGAACACAGTACAAGTACATTTAAATGGCATTATTAAAGTACGAATACATACATAAAGTAACAATTCTTTAACTAAAATCTAAAACAAACTTGTGGTCAAAATGTAGCAACAACATATCGTTTGTTAATTTTTTTTGGGTCAGAAACATGACAAATAGCGGCGTTAACTTTCGCTAAACATTAGGCAGTGTCTAGAAAGGTGGAAATCGGAAAACGCAGAGTCTATACATTAATATATACATATTTTTATAAAGGATTCAGTGTGAAGCTAAAAAAAGAAAATTCTAAAGTCAAACATAAATTCAGTATTTAGTCATAAAACTGCAAAATCTGGCCTTTGGTTTACATTTTGTAGTGAAAAAAGTATTAAAAACAATTACATGAAAAAGATTTTTCATTTTCATAATTTTTAAAATTTCGTACCGAAAACCGGAAAGAAGGCAGACAGACGGCAGTTAGAATAATAAAGTATGCAAAGCTAAAAATCATATACCGTTGTTTATTTATCCCTGGCTTGTATATACTTTTCGCTATTACAGAACAGTTGCAAGAAAAACTGAATAAACGATGGTTATTAGTTCGATTCTCAAAGCTTTTATGCCTATTCCCTACTGCGGGAATGTAAGTATAACGTTCCATTCCTCAATTTAAGCAGGTTAGGCAAAGGGAACGTGGAAACTTAGTGTTCAGACACTCCGGTCCCCGCTTTCTACCATTAGAGATACTAAGACTTACATTGTGATACTCAACTATATATATATATATAGGTCCGCTCCTCGAGCCTCAAATATTTTATTGCCAGTGTCTTGGCATTATGTTCTCTCCGCCTGTACTGCTACGTTGGATACTTAATAATATTAGTATTTGTTATTAAATTTGCTATTATTTGTAAACTATGAAATAATTAAAGAAATATTATTAATTTTTAGAGGACCATTGCGTCGTGGGACACAGAGACAGATTCTGCCCGTAAACACGATGGTTGCTGGATTCAATTCCTACTTGGGGTGGATGATTTATTTTATTTCCATTTTCTTCGTAACTCAGCTCGCAAAGCCTCGAAAAGTGGAAAGTGGGGAACGGGGTGTATTAGGTTTCCACGGTTCCTGTGTTTCTCTTTGTCTACTTTTACGTTTTATTATACCATATCATTACATATAATATAATATAATATAGTAAAAATACATGGCGGTGCAGAATACATGGCGTCCAGAACCTATTCCCGAATAAATGCCATTTATCTTACCAAGACAATTATAAAAATAATTTCCAAAACGATCTCTAAAGCAAAACTCAACTAAAATAAACATTAAAAAAGTAAAAACAACTACCAAAAGACTAAATTAAAGTAGCAAATTAACAGTTTTACTTCTTCAGAGCGACCTAATTACAAATTACTTTATCCATTGTACCTGACAACGTAACTAGTTTTTGTAGGTACAAAAGAGGACTGGAGCTTAAATTTGTAATTTTATCTTATATTTAAAAGCTCGTTTTAACAAAGTTGATAAATATTAAAGTTTTACTTTTAAAAAAGTTTTCGTTATATTATTTTTGTTAAGAAGTTCTAATTTGGTTTGGGCACATCGGAAGAATGAGTGACGAAAGAATGGTAAAAAAGATATACGATGCAAAAGTGAGTGGTAAGAGAGGTAAGGGGAGACCTCGGTTGACTTTCGAAAACACAGTATCGAAGATACTGGAGGAAGGTCACGTAAAAAGCATGAGGACTCCCCGGAGAGCATGAATGAAGAGGTTAATGACAGTGGACGAGGCGAAAGAAGTATGCAGGGATAAATAAATGCTGCGGGCATTTGGCGCTCCGTTCTCTCTGACTGCCCCGCTAGGGATAGAGCGTGAAGTTATGTATGTATGTATGTAAGTTCTTATATATAGATGCTTAAATGTCATGTCACGCATAATCTAAGAAAAAAGTATTTCTTATATGGGAATCGAACTCAGACTCATCAATTTTCAATGTATACAATTTTTTTATACTTAATTCTAATTAGTTACTAACTACAATTAAAATATGGCTCTATATATTTTCACACTTAAAGTAGTTCTAAATAAAGTGTGTTAATCAAAATTAACACCTTATTATAGCCCAAAGCGTTCAAAAAAAAGACAATCCAAGGACAGTAATTATTCAATTCAAAGTGGATAAGGAATAGGAAGAAAAAGAATTAATATATAGATTTAGATTTCATTTTTCCTGTATGTTGTAGATACATAAACTCTAATGAAGCCTTCCAACATACAACCCTAATTAGTATATATATTAAATAAGATACGAGTCTTATTATACGTTCTTGAATAAATATTTTACATATTACGAAAACGTATGTACATCTGTAATTACAAAATGTAAATAGCTTGACGTTACAAAGGTATAGTAGAGAGAGTAGTGCTTAGACACTCCGCTTTCCACTTTCTCGATTTCTCGTTCGATTTTAGAACACTTTGTCTTAAGTGGCGGAACTCATCGCTGGAATTAACCTGTGTACCAATACGAGGATGCAAAGTAATTAATTACCTAAGTGGGAATTGAACCCACTACCGACGCGATAATTATATTATAATAATTTATATTATGCTATATTTTTTGTTTTTCTTTTGTATATTCTCAAGTAAGTCTTTTTTTAAGAATATATGAATAGAATAAATGTATGTGTGTAAAGCCTAAACCTATATTAAATAAAATTGTTTCCCATCTCACTACCAATCACCATTACTTGGTAACTGATGTCTTGACAGACTGACGGACAGACGCGTTGCTCTAGTTAGTAGGTCACAGGTTAATAGGATAGTTCGATTTTCTATTTTAGACACACAAAAAACTTGGTTGAAAAACTAAGAATGTTATTTAGTAATTAAGTCAACTTGAAAGTAAGGCTAATTGAAGTACAGTATGTTTTTGTTAATATTAATTATATATTTGGAAAACATGGAAACACATAAACTTTTGAGGACCGTCGTGGCGCAGAGGCGCAACATCTGCCTGTAACGCGGCTAACGCGACGGTTTCTGGGTTCGATCCCCAGTCGGGGAAGATGGATTTTTCTATTTCCATTTTCTTCGCTCTGGCAACTAAGGCAAAGCGCGGCGTTGAGTTTCACTCAACTCGCAAAGCCTCGAAAACGGCGGAAAGGGGGGACGGAGTAAGCAGTGACTAAGTAACGGAGTGTCTTAACACTAGGTTCATATGGTTCCTGCAGTTCCCTCTGCCTACCCTGCCATGTGAGGGATAAAGCGTGAAGCTAA
This sequence comes from Dione vanillae, assembly GCA_037178615.1. NCBI lineage: Eukaryota > Metazoa > Arthropoda > Insecta > Lepidoptera > Nymphalidae > Dione > Dione vanillae. Next base: position 571,082 of record JAZFAU010000242.1, on the reverse strand, counting down.
AAAAAAAACATATAAACTATATGTTCGGAGCATATTCAGACAGAGATTCTACGTAATTCTAGGTAGTTCCCATCCAGTAAGGACCATTGCCTACGTACAACTTTGTCAGGGTTAAGACGCAATATCTGTTAAAATAAATATTTATTTTATTATTCTATGGATAGTTAGGAAATTATATTTCTAAGTTTATTATGGCTTACAGAAAAGTCTTGTAAAGGTAAGCCCGACCTTAATACTTGTACTTCTTTAAATGTCTATACATTTTTTTTTATAGCTTCACGCTTTATCCCGCACATGGCAGGGTAGGCAGAGGGAACCGCATAAACCGTAGTGTAGCCTAGTGTTAAGACACTCCGTCGCTTAGTCCCTGCTTTCTCCGTCCCCACTTTTCGCCTTTTTTGAGGCATTGCGTGTTGAGTGGCGGAACGCCGCGTTTTGCCTGGTTTCCAGAGCGAAGAAAATGGAAATAGAAAAATCTATCTTCTCCGAATGGGGATCGAACCCAGAAACTGTCCCGTTACAGGCAGACGTTGCGCCTCTGCGCCACGACGGTCCTCATGTCTATGTCTATACTTCATATATATTAATTAATGCTATAAACATATTTTATATGGATGTGATAAATTTTGCTTTCTCATGTTTTATTTGACTTGGCATATTCATAGAATTGATTTCTTTTTAAATATATACTAACAAACGACAAATATGAGTTTGATTTTAAACGTTATAATTTCAGTTACGTATTTAGTACGTACGCAACATATAATTCTGTTGGAAAAATTCAATAGAAAAAAAAATACGGCGTGGCTACCCACCAGAACATTGGCGTGAATGTTTAATGAAATACCTGTCAATTCACAAGTGTGGGTTTGATTCCCTTATTGGGGAATTAATTATTTTCATCGTTTCATTTAGTCATCTCTAGGAATAAGAAACAACGCGGTGTTAAGTTCCACCACTTACACAATGTAAAAAGAAAACGGAAAGTAGAGAACGGAGTGTTTTACTTATAGATTTCTTCTGTCTACCCTGCCTTATGTAGGAAAAGACTTGAATCATTTTTTTTAAAAAAGTAGAGAACACTATTACTCGTACACTTTAGGAAATTTAATATAATTTTATTTTTAAGCCATAAGCCTGTCCCATTGTTCAATTTTCAATTAATATTTCACTTAACTGAATTTTTGTTATGACATTTTTCAAAAACAATTTCTGGATTTTCGTCGATACAAAGAAAAAGCACTGTTGTAATTAAACAATTCCTTTATTGTCTTATAAAGTTGCATGTATTGAGTCCTAAGTTTGAATTAAATTAATTGTCATTTTCCCACTCTGATAGGTTCAAATGCGGCGTTAAGTTGCGCCATTCAACACGCAATGCCTGGAATTCAATTAAAAATATTTATATATTATTTCTATGCACAATATATTTTTATACTATTTAGGTATTTCGAATATGTATTGTGTATATAGAATCGCTTACCTTTATTATATATTTACGAAAAATTATCGAGTAGAACAGTCACTCAATACGTAATAAAGAGGTTAATGACAGAGGACGAGGCGAAAGAGGTATGAAGGGACCGCAGCGTTTGGAGCGTCGTTTTCTCTGATTACCCCGATATATTGATTTATTTACGAATTGGCAAGAATAACCTGTGGCAGTGATCTGTGCTGGATAAATGAAGTAGCTAAATAAATAAGATGAAAAGCGGAACATTCTCAATCGAAAAATATTTACATTTCATTTATTTCCGGTCCCCATCTCTAGTACAATAATACACGACATTGGATTACCTCCCAATATATGTCAGCAATATGGCCGAAAGCTGTAGAATAGAACATATGAACACAAAGTTCAAAGACCGTCGTGGCGCTGAGGCGTAGCGTCTGCCTGTAAATGCAACGGTTTGTAGGTTCGAATACCACTCGGGGAATATGGATTTTTCTATTTTCATTTTCTTCGCTCTGGACACTAGGCAAAGCCTGGCGTCAAGTTCTACCACTTAACACGCAATGCTTCGAAAAAAGCGGGAACTAAGCAACGGATTGTCTTAACACTAGGTTCATATGGTTCCTGCAGTTCCCTCTGTCTACCCTGCAGTATGTAAGATAAAGCGTGAAACTAGAAAAATAATAAAGTTCTTAATAACGTAATAAGTAAAATGGTTACTCATTTTACTAAGCGCTTCGATTTTCTTTTCTCAATAATTACAAAAGTTATTTGAGGAAATATAAAAGAAAATACTATCACATACAAATCGTTAGCTTTTCAGTGCTTATAAAAACCTAGAAAGCAATTACAATCAGGGTCCGTTAAAACAATCGTGTTGCGAGAGAGTTAATTTGTTTTTAATAAAATTTCAAATTATACGCTACGCCACGGTCTGCATTCAAATGAGACTTTTTTTGTTATTGTCGTTTTTGTTTCAACAATACAAGTAAAGATTTTGTTCCAATTAATATATATATATATATATATATATATATATATATATATATATATATATATATATATATATATATATATATATATATATATATATATATATATATATATATATATATATATATATATATATATATATATATATACTATCTTTCGATACATTTTAAATTAGATATGTTAAGTTCCTGTATGATAAGCCCCAGTGCCCGGGGCGGAATAAATAGGGCACTCCCTCCGGCCGTGGGTGCGTGAGATGGGGGTCTCACGCATCCGTTTTCATACGGCCGAGAGGAAGACTGCAGTCCGGTAAGGCCCCGGACTGCCGGTGTACGCACCAGCGAGAGGTGCGGGGAGGGCGAGACCATCTTCGCCCTTCTGGGAAGGGCTCCGCAAGCCACAAGTGGAGCAACGCACGGGAGAGGCCGCGGACGTGCTGCGAAAGCGATCTCGTAGCCTCTCCGTTTTTCCGTGCTGTGGCGGCCATCGCAGGGGGTTTTAGTGAGTACAATCTCACATAACCCGACCTCCCCCCCAGGAGTCGGGTATCTATTAAGATTTCCCCCTGCGTCAACAAAAAAAAAAAAAAAAAAAAAAAAGTTCCTGTATGATAGTGTTACGGAATTTGTATACGAAAAAACTTGTTCTATTATTTATTTAGACGACTATTTTGGTTTAAATTCTGTAACTTAACTTCACTTGCGAATAATTTTTATACGGAAACCGTTTCAAACACAAGAATGAATTTTATCTCACATTTTTTCATTGTGTTATATTTAATAATTTAATATTTTTATAATATCGCGACGCTGGTTCTAACATAGAATCTTTTATTAACTATTTTTAAACCAAACAGGCATCGAACTGCCACAGTTGACATTAAACACTTTTAACACATTATCAACTCATAACATATTATCATATTAAATTCGTCTCTACATAACTTTCCATCCGTGTATAGCGGCTTTGTAACAAAACCTTAGTCGTGTTAGCTTTGGGCTTGAAGCGAGTTAGCTCTCAAATCAAATAGGGAAATTAATTCAATTCGACCTATGTCGGTTAAATATTCGATCATTTAGGAATGTTGTACAATAACTATGTACGTATATTTGTAAAGAAGATTCCTTTACTAGAGATTATATATATATATATATATATATATATATATATATATATATATATATATATATATATATATATATATATATATATATATATATATATATATATATATATATATATATATATATATATATATATATATATATATATATATATATATATATATATATATATATATATATATATATATATATATATATATATATATATATATATATATGGAACCATTGAGAAAAGCACCTAGCCCACTCGGTCTTAGGGGTCTCTTCAACGGCGTTTTGAAACGCAGCCACTGCTTCTTCGGCGTCCATAAAATGTTTTCCTCGAAGTTTTTCTTTTATTTTCGGGAATAAATAAAAATCGCAGGGTGCGAGTTCGGGGCTATACGGCGGGTGACCCAGTAATTCCACGTCTAAGGTCGCCAAATAGTCGATCGTTTGCCTGGCGGTGTGCGACGAGGCATTGTCGTGATGAAGGAGGATCACTCTGCATTGCGTAAAATAATATATATATATATATATATATATATATATATATATATATATATATATATATATATATATATATATATATATATATATATATATATATATATGTATATATATATATATATATATATATATATATATATATATATATATATATATATATATATATATATATATATATATATATATACATAGCGATTACAGTAACATATAAACTACGATGAAATTGTTCACGACTGTTTAATCACAAGAGTATTATTTAATCACAATTAAGGGAAATATGAAAACAATTACACAGATTTCCCTCTATTCGTATGGATTCAACTGGTTGTGGCCGGTTTTGAGCATTGCGTACAACCTGCGTGGTCGTATTATTACATTATAATACCTAATACAAGGTTATACGTTTTATGATATATCAATTTTTATTTATATACCTTTTTAAACACAACCGTTTTAAACATAAGAAATTACAATGAAAATACATAGAAATCAAAAAATAAATATAATAAAAATATGAGGACCGTCGTGGCGCAGAGGAGCAACGTCTGCTTGTAACGCAACGGTTTCTGGGTTCGATCCCCAGTCGGGGAAGATGGATTTTTCTATTTCCATTTTCTTTGCTCTGGCAAATTAGGCAAAGCGCGTCGTTGAGTTCCGCCACTCAACACGCAATGCCTCGAAAACGGTGGAAAGTGGGGATGGAGTAAGCAGGGACTAAGTAACGGAGTGTCTTAACACTGGGTTCATATGGTTCCTGCAGTTCCCTCTGCCTACCCTGCCATGTGCGGGATAAAGCGTGAAGCTAAAAAAAAATGAGGTTGTACGTTGTAAAGTATACTAAATTTTATGAGTAATTATTCAGAATTTACAATTTTTAATGTTGATTGGCACTTAAAAATCATAAAAACTATTTTTTATCGTTCATATTATCAAAAACATGTTTTTTTCTTATCAGAAGAAGAAGAAAGAAATAAGAATAATTCATTCATCCCGAATGGGAATCGAACCCAAAACTATCATAAACACGACTAGTCCGCTGCGTTACTTGACCTTAAATAAAGATATCCAAAATATCCACGTATAAATTTTACAGATACGCCAAGCCAGACCTTTATTTCGACTGCATTGTAATATAATATTCAAGTCGTATATAATATGGCCATGAAGCAATTGCTGCGGTCTCTGATGAGGATATTGAAGCCAAGAGTGTGTTAAATTATGAAATATTTTGGCACTATACACTACCTAATGCTATATTTAAAGTAATAACTCTATATATATATATATATATATATATATATATATATATATATATATATATATATATATATATATATATATATATATATATATATATATATATATATATATATATATATATATATATATATATATATATATATATATATATATATATATATATATATATATATATATATATATAACCTAGTGTTAAGACATTCTGTTGCTTAGTTCCTACTTTCTCCGTCCCCGCTTGCGAGTTTCTTTGAGGCATTGCGTGTTAAGTGGCTGAACTTAACGCCGCACTTTGCTTAGTTTCCACAGCGAAAAACATGGAAATAGAAAAATCCATCTTCCCAGAGTTGGAATCGAAATAACAAACCGTCGCGTTTACAGGCAGAAGCTTACGCCTATGTGCCACGACGGACCTTCTATCCTTGTGTGGATTAACATCTTAAAAATTACAAAAATATTTAATAATGAATTTATCTTCTTCTGATATTTTGGGCTTCTCTATACATAGATTGGCCTATAATATCTAAGAAAACCTAAAAAAATAAACTATCTTGCTAAACTAATTTAATAATAAAATTGGTAATATATTTAAGAAAATAATTATATAAAAAAGAACACCTCTATAACCTCTTTACGATGTATTATTTTATAGCATTACTATAGTTGCATAGTACCGTCGTATCGCTTCCTTGCATGAAGACATTATATGCACTTACAATGAAAGTGGACATTGTAGCCTAAGTTTAATAAAACATTTTAAAAATATATACAACGGCATATAATGCCATTATAGAGCAGTGGAACAGCATCTGACTGACGTAGTAGTTGTGAGTTCAATTCCAACTACAAAGAAATATATTATTTTATTTCTCTTCTTTGGTATGACAAACAAGTTAGGACGCCGCCTCGGTTCGTTTTTTTTATTCTGCTATATTAATGACGTCATTGTGGTGCAGATAAAATATATTTCAATATTTTTAAGTATTTATTTTTCTACGTTTTTCTGTATATATATATTTTTTTAAAATATATTAATATATTAAAAATATAATAATTTCAAATTATATTTAATAAAACCATAGAGTTCCATATATATATATATATATATATATATATATATATATATATATATATATATATATATATATATATATATATATATATATATATATATATATATATATATATATATATATATGGAACTCTATGGTTTTATTAAATATAATTTGAAATTATTATATTTTTAATATATTAATATATTTTAAAAAAATATATATACAGAAAAACGTAGAAAAATAAATACTTAAAAATATTGAAATATATTTTATCTGCACCACAATGACGTCATTAATATAGCAGAATAAAAAAAAACGAACCGAGGCGACGTCCTAACTTTTTTGTCATAATAAAGAAGAGAAATAAAATAATATATTTCTTTGTAGTTGGAATTGAACTCACAACTACCACGTCAGTCAGATGCTGCTCCACTGCTCTATAATGGCATTATATGGCGTTGTATATATTTTTAAAATGTTTTATTAAACTTAGGCTACAATGTCCACTTTCATTGTAAGTGCATATAATGTCTTCATGCAAGGAAGCGATACGACGGTACTATGCAACTATAGTAATGCTATAAAATAATACATCGTAAAGAGGTTATAGAGGTGTTCTATTTTATATAATTATTTTCTTAAATATATTACCAATTTTATTATTAAATTAGTTTAGCAAGATAGTTTATTTTTTTAGGTTTTCTTAGATATTATAGGCCAATCTATGTATAGAGAAGCCCAAAATATCAGAAGAAGATAAATTCATTATTAAATATTTTTGTAATTTTTAAGATGTTAATCCACACAAGGATAGAAGGTCCGTCGTGGCACATAGGCGTAAGCTTCTGCCTGTAAACGCGACGGTTTGATATTTCGATTCCAACTCTGGGAAGATGGATTTTTCTATTTCCATGTTTTTCGCTGTGGAAACTAAGCAAAGTGCGGCGTTAAGTTCAGCCACTTAACACGCAATGCCTCAAAGAAACTCGCAAGCGGGGACGGAGAAAGTAGGAACTAAGCAACAGAATGTCTTAACACTAGGTTCATATGGTTCCTGCAGTTCCCTCTGCCTACCCTGCAATATGTGGGATAAGGCGTGAAGCTAAAAAAAAGAAAACATAATTTGATCGCAGTGGGATTTAATTTTTGTGTATGTTTCTTGAAGTATTTTTCTTTGAATTACAGGTACACGCCTACACCTCTGTGCCACTACAGTCCTCTAAAATTTTTTAAATTAAAAATAATATACATACATATATATATATATATATATATATATATATATATATATATATATATATATATATATATATATATATATATATATATATATATATATATATTATAACGTTATTGAGATTAATAAAAATGTAGTACCACACTTCGAACTACTTCATAACATCTATTATTAAAAGCTATTATAATAATAATAATCTACTTAGCAATTAGCCTCAACTCGAAATGCTCTAGACTTTTGTTTTGATGGAATTTATTCGCGAATTCTAAGAAATTACCTCAAACTACAATTTATCAATGTGATTGACATTGTTTATTTTCTACTTGAGGGACCCTTGAAAGCTGTTATTGATCTTCTTTGGTATTTACTTGTGAAGTTTAAGGAATTGCCTGTAAATTTATTGTGATTATTGATAACTGGTAGTGGATATTTAAATAAGTAAAGACTAAAAATTCTTGCTTTCTTCTTAAATTTACTTGCTTTGAAATAAAATTATCTTAACAAAAAAAAAAGAATTTAAAACTTGTGTCAGTAAAATATATTTTTAATAAAGCTTTTTTATTATAAATACCTCACTATTTAACTAAAAAACACTACAAGCCTTCACTTGACTGACCAAATTCTATAGTAGTGACTTCAAATCTCATATATATATACTTTACCTTAGTCTTGTAAGAAAAGGTGGCTAGTGGCTACGTATACAACAAATCTGTGTGAGAAACAAAAAAAACAAAGTGACTCCTCACTACGGAAATTTAGAAAATAATATTAATATAAATAATTAGATGAATATTGTGTAAAAAATAAGATAATAATATTAATAATTAAATAAATATAATAAATGAAATAAATTAAGTAATATAATTGAGTATATATTTTAAGTTAAAATTTATACTCAATAATAATAGTACTGGAAAGACATGTAACTGTGAATTAGATTTTCAATCGATTTCAATTTCGAATATTTCTCTCACTGACAAAATAAATTGACACTTAGTGTCTTAATTCTGTTATTTTTTTGACACTAAGTTCTCCCTTAGCCTACTATACATACATAGAAAATAGACTATAAAGATTAAAAAAAGTTTAAAATATTACATAATCTATATTATTTACATATTTAAGATCAACCTGTATACAAACAGGACCCCGAACGTAAAATAGTTGGGTAATGAAATTGGATAGGTCAGTTTTTTATTTATTTTTACCAAACGATCACTCAACGTATCTTATGTTGTATAGAGCAAGTTATAATAGATTTATTTTTATAGATCTTATTTAAGAATATTTTTTTGCTTACTTATGAAAGTTAAAATAAAAAGTGTTAAGACACTCTGTTTTCCAACTGCCGTTGCTTTTGCTCTCTGAGACAGACACTAAACACTGTGCTCTTCGATTTTTACTTGTTTAGTTGCTGCACATACATACTTGTATGCAGCAAATTCGAAGTAAAATACAGATACTATTTATTTTTTTTACGTAATATTTATAAATATAATCTATAAGTAAGTGAATAGCAATAGCGGCGATACTTTGCAAAGCTTTAAGCTAAGCTTTTGAAAGCTAATAATTGGAAAAAAAATGATGGTAAATAATAAGTGTGACGGTAAGTAATAAGAGTGTCTTAACACCATTTTTACTTCTGTTTGTTGTGCTTTTTCATAATATGCTTATGACTTAGGCCGCACACTAAAAGGCTTACAGCGCGGTCACTTTACTGGAAATTTACTCCAATTTTTAACATAAATATTTACATTTAGATGCGTTTTATGGGACATTGGGACCTTCGAGATTTAGTGGTTCCACTACGACCGACTTCATTATTTCCTTGAAAAGATACATAAAATATTTGTTAAACGTTTTGAATATTATTAATATGGGAAAAGTTGTAATGCACTTTTGTGATGCAACTAGTAATTATTATTTGTATACGGAGAAATCATTTTATTTCAAGGATTTTGGCTATATTTTTTTCTATACATAGTGTTAACACACTCCGTTCTCTACTTTCTGACCAACTTTTGAGACATCGTGTCTTAGACGGCAGAACTCCACGCTACACTTTGTCCTATTACTAGAGCGAGGAAATGATATAATTTACTCTCCCCAAGTGGGATTCGAACCCAAAGTCCTTGCGTTTACAGTTAGACGATAGCTTCTGCGCCACAACGTCCACAATACTAATATCCTCTATATTTTACTTTATCATGCAAATATAAATACAAATATTTTTATTTTTCTCTAACAAATAAAATGCTTTACAAATTGTGGTCACTTAAAAAATCCACACACACTAAATTATATAAAAAGTAATATTTAAAAAAAATACAGTAATAAAACCTTTTCAAATAGCTGTAATACGTTTGGCCAAAACAAAACGAGGAGCTTCAAAGCAAGTCTTACTCTCTAATTATATAGAATTGATTTTACCTGTTTATTACTAAATTATATACGACGGCTTACAAGGTCGCGGTTTCTATTTCTGGAAAGGTTTTATTTGTATTTCTTAAGTATCTAACATAATTTAAATTTCCCTATTAAATTCTTGAATTTCATCGTACATATTTGTAAAAGCTTTTGAAATTTATTTAAAATTTTCGTAGCGTGTTTTTATTCCAGGTAGTATTATTTATTTATGTATCACCTTAGCTTTGACAAAATAATTTAAGATGTAAAAAAACAGAAACAAGATTTTTTATGCGAAATATTAATAAAGAAATTGAAATAAGCTTTTTTAAGCGATATTTTACAGCACTCTCGTAGTCTGTCAATACATTTCAATTGCACTGCGAAAGCGTCAAAGTGAGTATATATATATATATATATATATATATATATATATATATATATATATATATATATATATATATATATATATATATATATATATATATATATATATATATATATATATATATATATATATATATATATATATATATATATATATATATATATATATATATATATATATATATATATATTTATATACTCACTTTGTATTTATTTATTTATTTAGCTTCACGCTTTATACCGCACATGGCAGGGTAGGCAGAGGGAACTGCAGGAACCATAAGAACCTAGTGTTAAGACACTCCGTTACTTAGTCCCTGCTTACTCCGTCCCCACTTTCCGCCGTTTTTCGAGGCATTGCGTGTTGAGTGGCGGAACTCAACGCCGCGCTTTGCCTTAGATGCCAGAGCGAGGAAAATGGAAATAGAAAAATCCATCTTCTCCGACTGGGGATCGAACCCAGTAACCGTCGCGTTACAGGCAGACGTTGCGCCTCTGCGCCACGACGGTCCTCAATCATACTTCCTGTAAAATATTTTTATATTTTGTTCCATTGACAAAGGGCAAGTCCCTTGCCCTATCATTATAAGTTGAAGATTGCGATCGGGCCCATTACACGCGACCCATATAAAGTATGTTTTATTTATGTGGAGAAATGCATATTTACACAAGGTTTTTTTCCTTCTATATTATTTGTGATAACTAGAAATTGGTCTCAATGACAATGTATCATAGAAAAAGTAATATTTTGACTTTATATATTTGTCGGCGCTAAACTGCTTTTCGGTTAAAATAACAGATTAATATTAATTGATTTATTCCTGTGCCATAAATACAGAAGAGGGTGACTCAAGTTCACTATTCAAAAGCTATATCATAAGAAATTTTACAATATAAATTAGGTGTTATTACGTATTTAAATTAATAAATAATTATTTATTGAAAACAATAAATAATTATTAAAATGATAAGCCCTTAATAAACTAATCTGCGCCCATATATTCATTACAATAAATATTTATATGGAAACGTATAAGTCTCAAACGTACCTGGATTCGAACCTGTGTCTTTTAGAGACAACGCTTTTTAGCCTTTTCTTTACCTATCTTAGCTTGTTTCAACTTGTTGCTGTTACTAAAATCTTTGTAGGGAAATTTACAAAAACTACCTTAAAGGTATCCTAAAAACTATCTAATATATCTAGGTACACACATGACCTACCAATGACATACCCAATACGTCCGTATATATTCACATTATTGAGAAAGTTCGTCATGTGTGATCGAAATCCGCTTACAACTGTCAAACTTAAATTGACTGCGTGAGAGGTTTTGTGCTTCAATAGTTCGGTTACGGTTTTTGGAATATTGAAATTTAATTTTCTAAATTATATGGTAATCATAGATTATCGAGCTACGAGTGCGTTTAAGGTATACCTTATATTATAACATGTAAATTAAAATAGAAACGAAAATATTCATAATTTGTTATAAATACAAATGGTTTTTTTTTATTTTCAAAGTGTTAATCCATACTGAGAATAAAAAAGTATTTAAAGAAAACATAAAATTTGAATGCAGCGGGATTCGAACCTTCGCCTCTTGCATATCGTGCAATCGCTGTAACCACTAAGCCATGCGTTCTTCATTACGCCGCTTTAAAGCACTTCTATGCTTTATACAACTTATTTCGTTGTTAGCGCTTAAGCTAACATAAAGATTGATGTCTTAGAAGCTTTGACACCATAGTTTTTTAATCTACATACAAATATATGTCAGAATGTAGATTTACTCTGTTTTGAAATTTAATAAGCGCAATTTTTGGAAATATTTGTCTTTCGCTTATTTTACATTATTATGTAATATTCAAAAACTTAAGAAAATCCATGTGCCGCAGCAATTGCGATAACAGTTCAGCATTCAAATAAATACAGCGAGTAAGTAGTGGGTTCCCCACGAGTAAGTTAAGCATAATTCACTTCGACAATATCACTTTGAATGGAAAACACAGAAACGATAATGTATGTACATATATATATATATATATATATATATATATATATATATATATATATATATATATATATATATATATATATATATATATATATATATATATATATATATATATATATATATATATATATATATATATATATATATATATATATATATATATATATATATATATATATATATATATATATATATATATATATATATATATATATATATATATATATATATATATATATATATATATATATATATATATATATATATATATATATATATATATATATATATAATCAAAGAATGCATATTTAAAAGAGATCCAATTTAAATCCTGCATCTATAACAACATAAAAAAAGTATATATATTTTTAGACAACCTGCTCTGAGACAGACTGACTACCCTGCCATGTTGGAGATAAAGCGTGAATCTTAAATAAAAATGTAATTAGCACCAACCATTTATTCCAACTAACAGTTAAAAGAGTACCAACTTCGTGTACACAATATATACTATACATACTTTAGCATATACATACTTTAGTATAACAATTTAACCGGTCAGGAATCAAACTCCACACCACTACACAAACATAAATAGCTCCACTTCGCCACTATAGGCTCAATATTATGACGGTATTGATATTAATGTTGTATATAAAAAATAAAATGAAACACGTAAATCGTAATACGTAATACGTGATGTGATGCGAAGCTGCAGCGGAGTAGTGCGGCAGTGTAATCGGATTATTGCAATTGAATACTCCTTTTTGTTAATACTGTATTTAATGCTGGGGGATAATGAGATATCGATGTTGGTTTCCATTGCGAGCGATTTTTTTTAAGTTTCACGCTTTATCCCGCATAGTGGTGGTGCGTGTTTTAACGCTGTGCTATATCTATAAAAATCGGGAATATGAAAATAGTTCATTAGGCCATATAGTATCATAATTATAAATATGTAATTTGCTCTATTTTATATAAATAAAATAAAAGTAAAAAGAAATATATATATATATATATATATATATATATATATATATATATATATATATATATATATATATATATATATATATATATATATATATATATATATATATATATATACATATATATATATATATATATATATATATATATATATATATATATATATATATATATATATGTATATATATATATATATATATATATATATATATATGTATATATATATATATATATATATATATATATATATATATATATATATATATATATATATATATATATATATATAAATATATATATATATATATATATATATATATATATATATATATATATATATATATATATATATAAATATATATATATATATATATATATATATATATATATATATATATATATATATATATATATATATATATATATATATATATATATATGTGTGTGGTAATTGAACCCATAACCCTCGACTCTTTACAAAATGAATAAATTATAACATTGATTGATAATGGAAATTGTTAAAATTGTATGAGAAATATGTCAATTCTCACAGCTGTCCGTGATGTCTCTATAGATGACAGATTAAAGTCCACAACAAATTTTATATTATAGAGTTTAAAATGATAACTTCATTAACTGTTCCATCTGTTTGTTTTTTCTGTTATTTCTAGGTTTAGTGGGTTCAAATCACATTCAGGGGAATATTTATCACTCGTAAGAGAATGAATTATTTTATTTTCACTGTATAATATGACAAGTTCGTTATTAAAATCAACACGTTATTATTTGCATATATCTACTGACTTATAAAATATTTTAAGTTATGAATTTCTAATTGTGAACACAATGTTTCTTGCATTTAACATTTAAACATTTAAATATAAGTAAAAATGATTTTTATACGTAATATTTTTATAGTAAAATATCTTATTGAACATACCTTTTATAGATTGTTTTTTAACTTAGTATATTACCTTTTTCCCAATATCCATTTCATTAAATGCTTTCTGTTCTTCTCTCGACTGCTTTCTATTCTCTTCTGTTCTTTTAGGTTCTTTTCTGCTCTCTTGTTTTTTTTATTCCAAATCAAAATACTCTTTATTCATATAGACTTTTAAAAGCACTTACGAATTACATAAATAGACACAGCATTTTGATTCGTATTATTCCGAAATCGAGATACAAAATATCCTTTACCTTTTCTAAAGTTTCATCAATTTTTATAAAAAAATCATCAAAATCGGTTCAGTGGCTTAGTTGTACAAACGATACAGACAGACTAAGTCACTTTCACATTAATAATTAGTAAGTATGAATGTTTTTATGTATATAAAAAGTCTGCAATAAAATATATAAATTTATATAAGCTAACTATTTTACCTATCAATTATAGAAATAAGCTCAATGTATGGCTCATTTCAAAACTGAGTAGGGTGTGGATGAAAATACACATTTTATTTATTAATAAAACCGCTAGTTACGCTATTCATATATATTTTAAAAGCTGCACATTTTATTTCATTGAAATCTATTTCACTTTGATTGAAACGCATCTGTAATTAAATTAGGCAATCAACGACACGTAAACTAATATATATATATATATATATATATATATATATATATATATATATATATATATATATATATATATATATATATATATATATATATATATATATATATATATATATATATATATATATATATATATATATATATATATATATATATATATATATATATATATATATATATATATATATATATATATATATATATATATATATATATATATATATATATATATATATATATATATATATATATATATATATATATATATATATATATATATATATACCTTGCCTGCTATGCCATAAGCGAAATTCGACGTGAAAAAAGTAAAAATAGTCATTTTATACACTAACGTTAATACAATTTTATTAATTTAGAATCTTATTTAACCAACTTTTTCTTAAGTTAAAAATAATAACTGCTTATACAATACTTATAACATAAAATTACGATACGAGATACGAATCGATAAAGAGAAGAATCGATTAATTTAATGACTGTCGGTTATAAAAATTGATTTTTTAAAATTGAAAATTATGGTTAATTTTATACTTTCCAAGCACCTAATTACGTTTTAAATGTAGGCAGTGAACGCTTGTTCAACTAAGTTTTTGATATCAAATACGATAATGACAGATTAGGCATAGACAATAAAATTACAGAGACATTTGAGTGAGTGGTAAGAGGCGAGACCTCGGTTAACTTTCGAAAGCACAGTATCGAAGATACTGGAGGTAGGTCACGTAAAAAGCACGAGGACTCGTCGGAGAGCATGTATGAAGAGGTTAAGGACAAGACAAGGCAAAAGAGGTATACAGGGGCCGCAGCGTTTGGTGGTCCGTTCTCTCTGACTATCTCGCTAGGGATAAAGCGTGAAGAGAGCAAGTAAAAATAATACATTTTGTCATTTGAGAATCAAACTGGCAACTACCGCTTTTATAGTAAGACGTTATTTCCCTACGCTAACAGTCTAACATTTTGCCTTCATAAAATATCAGCATTAGAAATATTAATATGAAAAGTATACACCGCAAAAGTTGATTAAACCCAAGTAACTAATTAGAAGAAAGGAGTCTACTTATTTTAATGAAATACAAAATGAAATATTCCGAGCCTGAATAATATTTAATTCTCATACTGGTTGTATCAAAACAAAAAGCTCTTTTGATGTACACAATGTCTAAAATCTTTTGGGGGGTGGATTTCTGACGCCTACTTAACGCGGCCGCTTAATCCTTGACCGTTTTACTTTTTACATACGAAATTAATTCTCTGTAAGTAATGGTAGTATAAAAAGTAAGATTTTTTATTTTAAATACCATATTAGACCGTTGTGATGCAGAGGCGTAACGTCTGCCTGTAAAAGTGACGGTTTGTGGGTTCGATTCCATTTCCATTTTCTTCGTTCTGGCAACTTGACAAAGCGCGGTGTTGAGTTCCGCCATTCGTAGTATCTTAACACTAGATTCCTATGGTTCCTGCAGTTCCCTCTATCTATCCTCCTATGCACGGCATAAAGCGTGAAGCACGATTGTAATTTAACTTCCCAATCGCAGAAAAAAGATATTTTTCACTATTTTCTGTAAAAATGATTTTTTTTTAAATTCAGTCATTTCTTTGACAATAGTTTCTCTATATCTGCTCCACTGTAGGGGTTAAAGCGTTAAGGTGAACCGAAAGAACGAATGCAATTCAACTTAGGTTGCATTAATTTAAAAAAAAATATATCTTAACTGACTGTACCTTCCACTCTTTGTATTCACTGTGATACTATCTCACTGTGTCACAAAAATGTATGCACGTTTTGTGTTATATGCCGACCCTACTCCATATAAAATTGTCGGAGTTATAAGCGGATAACTTTAATTGTTTGGAACCGGGCGCAGATTATAAACAAAATATGTAACATTCTTTACAGCATTAATGTTACAAAAGCGTCTAAATATTTTATATTTGTTTTTCAAATGACCGTCTGAGAGGGGTTTCATTTACGACTTTGTTACTGTACGAAATAAGCTAAGTTAGTACTTCAGGTTTTCAATTTTAGCAACTTTTTAGTTATAATTTTTTATTCTCAAAGAGTATTTTATTTCTTAAAAAGATTTTGAAATCTTCATATACATATATGTATAATAATGGTTAGTCATAAATATATATATATATATATATATATATATATATATATATATATATATATATATATATATATATATATATATATATATATATATATATATATATATATATATATATATATATATATATATATATATATATATATATATATATATATATATATATATCTATTCTAAAAATATTAAATCCGTGTAAATGAAAATAATACTATTATAACTTTCATCGTATTATATACGTTATTATGTAACTGATCGTTTCAGTTATGTATATTTAAAATTTTATAATACCTATATCTTTTAGGTTTTTTATTGACGTGGATCTTTATTGAGTTTCTCACGCCGGTTCTTCTCAGGTCTGAAGCATTAACTTTAGCGTAGTAAATTAAAATTAAATGAAGCATACACTTTAAATTAAATGAAGCATGTACTTCTTATTTTGAATAAAATTGCTTGACTTTGACTTTACGTCATCTTTTTTTTAATATTTTTGACTTATGATTAATTTATATATAAATATTAATTACAAGTTTAAAGAAGTCGTCGTAAGTAACTGTAATATTTAGAACAGATATAAGTTCTGCAGCTAACACAATACAGAAAATCAACAATATGTTAATTTGTGACATCTATTGTTCGAACAGAACTTAGCAGACTTCGAGCCTTTACTAGATCACTAAAAGGGTATATAAAAGTTACTTACAATCCGGATTTAAGCAGTCGGAACAGAAACTATCGTGTAAAGATATCCAAGTGGAGGCTCTTGAAGAATGTATGTGAAACCTTTTCTCCTTAAGAAGTGTTTGGGTAAACAAATGATTGATCCCTTCCAGTTGTTTCTTTTTTAAAATCCTCGTTATTTGTGACGTGGGATTGATTTTTTAATACTAGACCTATAATTTAGCAACATTATTTTTGTTTTTATTTCTTTTTTTAGCTTCTTGCTTTATCCAGCACATTGTAGGGTAGGCAGAGGGAACTGCAGGAACCATACGAGCCTAGTGTTAAGACACTCCGTTGCTTTAGTCCCTGCTTTTTCCGTCCCCGCCTTTCTGCCTTTTGACAATTTGACTATAAAATTCTAATTCCTTATTAATTGCACGTTAAAGTAGAGTAGGCAGACCGGGATAAGTTAAGACACTTCGTATTTCACTTGCCTTCCGACCGAACTCGAAATGTTGTGTGGAATGAAAGGGCGTTTTATCTTAATATAAATCGTACATAAGTAGATTTTTTATTGATTCGGATCACTTTATTATTATTTTGTATATATGATTCGTATTATTTTATATGGCTCGAAGGTACTCAAGTGTAGTGAACATTTTTTCCGCGTAAATCCCTATTCCGCAAACACTCTGGAATTTTAAGTTGTTTTAAAGTATGAATTTAATTAAAAGTCATTTATATGTTATAAATTAACACTAATACTAAATTGACGAATTTATGTAGATATTTCACCCTATATATATATATATATATATATATATATATATATATATATATATATATATATATATATATATATATATATATATATATATATATATATATATATATATATATATATATATATATATATATATATATATATATATATATATATATATATATATATATATATATATATATATATATATATATATATATATAGATATATATATATATATATATATATATATATATATAGATATATATAGATATAGATATATATATATATATATATATATATATATATATATATATATATATATATATATATATATATATATATATATATATATATATATATATATATATATATATATATATATATATATATATATATATATATATTGTTTTTTCTATTAACGAACTCTAACCTATCAAATACTCTACTATTGCATAGTTCACACAATTACCGCCACATTTCCCTTACAATACGTTTTCCTCTGTACGGAGTAGCACTCTCCTTTTGGTGCAAATGCACTAAATAGGTCAATCTCTGTAACTTGCACAACCTGCCTGGGATACAGTTGAAAATATCACGATGTAAATTCGGTGTGCGCATTCTCTGAGAACAGTCAGGTGTCGCGACCTATATTTTATTTATGAACTCCATTCCTGTATTGTTTAGGGATGTAAGAGTTAGTGTGGATCATCGATAGTATGTATATAATTTCAATAATATTATAACAAAATATAATTATATCTATTTGTTTATATAACATTCAAATTTTACATGTAATTTCATTATATATGTGTATTGTTTTCATTTGAAATTGCAATCACTAAAAAAGTCTGGTTATCGCTGCTATATATATGCTATATATATGTATATATGTATATATATATATATATATATATATATATATATATATATATATATATATATATATATATATATATATATATATATATATATATATATATGTATATATATATATATATATATATATATATATATATATATATATATATATATATATATATATATATATATATATATATATATATATATATATATATATATACTCTACAGTTACAACAATGCTTGCTACATGCAAGCAAATACAAAATAAATGTACTGGAGAATTGTTAACGTGCGTATGCGTGATTATATTACGGAGATCTTATTATCGTATCATGTCAGAAGGACCTTAACGACATCTTTATAAATTATGAATAGTAGTAAACCATCGATAATATATTTTAGCACCCCTAGCAAAACCTTTATGAAGAAATTCCAAAGCTTCCGAGGGTATATAGTGGAAAGTGCATGATATTTTCCATTTTTAATAAAAAAATTGCAAATCTATTTGAAAACCACTTTAATGTGCACTTACTTACTGTTATCGATAAAAAAATTAAAGCAATTGCAATAGTAATGATCTCTAGGTAATAGTGATGTAACGAAAATTTTTTTAACATTCGCGAATGGGAATATTCAGTAATTCTTTTAAATTTAGCGCCAATTGTTTACGGCATTAAAAAATTGGCGCCAAATTTAAAAGTTTCGGAAATTCCATCCGTTCCGTCGTAAGTAATTATTATCCTTTATAGTTGGAAAAATTATTATATTTATAGTTTATTGTAAAAGACTAGTATATTTGTATCAAACAAATTTTTCACTCACCTCTTTTTTTAAAGTTCTCATTAATAAAAGCTTAAAATAAAACCCTATGACAAATAAAAACAACACTACAATGGATGCTTGCAAATATTTATTTTGTAAAGTAATTACCATAGTTCATAAAAGTATATACAAATACAAATACTACAAAGACTTCGATTCCATTTCTTCAAAGAAAAAAAAAGCATAAACATTCAAACAAACGCATATAAATGTTGAATTAAAGAACAATTCCTTCAGTTTCATAGTGGAGAAAATTTCTATTCATATCTTTAAAATATTCAGCTACGTCTTACTTGTTCGACGGTCGTCGCCAAAATGTAAATTTCAAGTTACAATAGTCTCTGGAAGTCGAAATAAAAATATACTTTATTCGAAATAAAGCTTTACAAAAACTGATTTTCTATTTGAAGTTTTTCTAAGCAATCAATCATTGTGAAATTGTCAGTATTGACAGTCGAGGAAACTGCTAACGACTTGCGAGAACACACACACATATATATATATATATATATATATATATATATATATATATATATATATATATATATATATATATATATATATATATATATATATATATATATATATATATATATATATATATATATATATACATATGTATAGAAAGAGACAAAGAGAGAGCGTACCTATAAATAACTACTTTCTCCACATTTCTCCACTAAATATTAAGTAGTACATTGAATAAAATAAAATACAAAACACCATGTGTACAGCTTGTGACGACTTTTTTTCGGCATCACGTTGTATCCTGCATATACCTACTCGTAGTACAATGAAAATAGTATTCAGACATGGACTGTCTTTGCGTGTTAATTGTCGAAAATCGACTATGACTTCATATTCCTGGTGTGGATATCGAGCTCACAATCGTCACGTTGGACTAGTGTCGTTACGCCACAACGGTCTTTATATCAAAACCTAATATTTATATCTTTTTTAACATCACGTTTTATCCCGCTCATGGCAGGGTAGCTAGAGGGAACCACAGGAACCATGGGAACCTAGTACTAGCACACTCCACTCCCCGCTTTCCTCCTTTCGGGGCATTGCGTGTTAAGTGACGGAACTCAACGCCGCGCTTTACCGGATCGCTGGAATGAAAAAATCTATATTAAATAATCCATCCTTCCCGGTTGAGAATTGAACCACACAGTCGCGATTATATTCAGACGCTATGCCTCTGCGCCACGACGGTGCTCAATTAATTTATAATTTTAATTTATTTGGCTTTAATTTTGTTTAAAATATAATAAACAAACGTCCTATAAAATATTTAGCATCATACTCGTATCTTTGTGAACGTCAACAGTATTTAATATCACACATTAACTTAATTATGATATTCTTGAATAAGACAAAGCAGTTTCACAATAACTAAGGCTTTGGCGAACCTGGAAATACTGGTGAGATATTAATATGCATATGTATTTTATTTTAGTCATTAATTATTTAGTACAGCCGTCATGGCGTGCTTAAACAAGTGACTGTAAACGCAACGACCGCAGGTTCGATTCCTACTCGGAAATGAAATTAGCACGGAATTGAGTTATGCCACTCGATACGATATTTTGAAAACTATACTCATAGAGACAGTTTAGCTTCACTAAAAAAATGTTGTGAGAATGTTATACAGGAATCTATAAACTTGACATTCCACTCTTTCTAACTAATCATACAATTAATTAAATAAAGCGGGGACGGAGAAAGCAGGGGCTAAGCAACGGAGTGTCTTAACACTAGGTTCCCACGGTTCCTGCAGTTCCCTCTACCTTGCCTTGTGCAGGATAAAGCGTGAAGCTAAAAAAAAAAAAAAAAAAAAAAGGACGTAAGAACGTACTTGGCTAAATCGAGATTCGAGATAAATCGACGACCTAGAGAAGGTCACCAGATTCCAATGGTTAAGAACAGCTAAGAGCAAATCTAAAAAGAGTATTAAGTAGTAAGTAGAGTATTAAGAGGCCTTTGCCGAGCTGTGAACGTCTCTCTCCCAAGTCAATATCCCACTTTGTTTTAACAACGGCATTAAAAATTTCTAGAAAATTTCCATCAGAGAAATGGAATTTGAACCCTCAGTCTCCGTCCGACACACTACACCACAATGGTCTCCAATATTACATTCCATTATAGATAAGACTCAATAAACAAAACGTAAGACGTATATTTCACATTTCTTATTTCCATTCAGACGTCTAGTGACAATCCCCTGAAACGTTTGGCACGGATCCGAGCCCCCGCTCGATACGCGACCGAGTGACGCCTTGTAACGTTCGGATTATTCACTTTTCAAGAAAACAACGGTTTTTTGGTGCTATTATTTAAGAATTGCATGTAATTATTTTTTTTTTAATATTTTATTACTATTCAGTTTTTTTTTGAGAATCACAGAAAAGTTCACGTTAGATATACATATTGATTACTTTTCGCAATCTAATTCCATATGTATAGCTTTCACAATTCTAAGTAACATATTTTTACTAGGAAATTCTAGCTACTAAAGTAAAACACACGCTCTATATGAAAGACAGGAACGAGGCAAAAGAGATACTAAGAATAACACTGTCGAAGTAAAATTGACTATACAGGGATTGCGTATGGATTTATGATATGTATATAAATATTAAATAAAGAGAGGTGTTGAGATTCTGTCACCAAATTTAATGTGCAAATAATAAATAAGTGAAAATACAAAAAAAAATATTTACCAAATAATAATCTCCAAGACTTGGAACAATAGCGAAAACATTTCGATCATGAAAAACACAATTTCATGAAACTCCAATAAATTTGTATTAAAAGAAGATTCTATTCTATTCAGTAGATTCGTGTCAACCGACTTCTATTATTATATTTACGCTAGATTTTGCGCCATATTTTTCTTATTACTTAATTTAGATTGACAAAATATTACATACATTATTATTTTTTTTAATTTATTTAGATATGTACGATATGACAAAAGTTGAAGAAAATATATAAGAATAGAAACCAATTGTACAAAAGATAAGATTAGGATAAAGTTAGAAATCTTTTTTATTGAAGCGCAGAATTTTCTAGATTGACAAAAAGCGCGCGTCAATGTTTTTCAATTAAATCTATTTGCCTTACGTGCAGAATTAGTTTTATCAATTACCAATTGAACTGTTCAAGTTCGAACATCTACTATATTTGATTATAATACTCCCTTTCGAGATCTTTAAAACGATTCCTAAAATATAATTCTAGGTCAAAAACTCGCCTCTCTAGGTAAGCCCAATTAAAATACTTCCACAAAAAATACATAGTAATATGATCTAATTAATTATAAATTTTATCATTAAACTAAGGCTTTGCTTACTGTAGGTAAAGAAAATTTACAGTCCCAGCCTTTATTGATCTCCTCTGCACAACATTGTTTTTCCAAGGAAAGAATCATTATCTACCGTAAATCCTATCAATTTGGTTACTTGAAAGAGATCATTTCTAGTGATAATTCCTACTTAAATTATAATAATTTATATTGTTGATTAATATCTGTTCAATAGTTATTTTTGACATTTATTATAAGATACTTAGTACCCTATATTTTAGTCGATCAACAAATCATATTGAAAATGGAAACATATGTATATACATTTTAATATTTTAATATAGCATACGCATAAAGAAACAAAAAGCCACATTCAGATCATTTTTCTATTAATTAGATTAGTTTAGGTTGATTGTGCTTTTTTTAAAGATAACCATTTAGGCTAAAGCGGTCTAACGCAGCGTTTGGTGCTCCGTTCCCTTTGACTACTACTACGACTATTTTACATTTTGAGACTATGTTTTTTATTGACAAAAATAGTTAAGGAACGTCTATTATATTTGTGGAAATAAGAAAGTGTAAATTGTATTTATTGATATTGTAAAGAACAAAACTACTTCTCGTAGGCGTGGTAGAAGTCGGTGTTTCAGTGTATTTCAGAACGGTTTCTATCCATCTTAGGTCTATAGAATAGATTTACGTTCAGGGGGGAATTAATTAGTTTTAATTATTTTCACTGTGGTAACAAAATATAGCGCGGTGTTGAGTTCCGCCACTCAATACACACTTAATATGTAACTTAAAAGGGACCTTTCTTAACACTATGTTTTCTACAGGCGAACCTGCGCTGCTGCGTGAAATTTAAAAAAAATCAAAATTTATATTTGTAACATAGCATTTAATTTAAATTGAATTCAAAACCACTGCATTCATCTCAACGCTTGCCAACTCCATCACGACGCAATGCACTAAACTCACTACGTCCGTAAAGTAATAAAGCAATATGAAATATAAAAATATAGTGCTAAGCAAACTTTTTAGCCATTTTAAAATATTTCCAACACGTATAAAGTGCGCACTGAACTAAAATTTCGCCAGGAACAGATTCTTCTCGTTTTATTGCATTTTATTTTGGCGCGACCCTCACGTTCTCACACCAACTGTCAGCAGTTCTAACGTTTACTTATATACGTAATACGTAATACGTTTGTGCCGTATTGGAATCTTCACGGTGCGCGACGTAACAAATTAAGATAGTGGCCAAATTTTAAAATAGATATTTACTGGGATATTTATGCTTTAAGACTATTTTTTGGGGTACCGTGTCTCAAAGAAAAAAATATTACTGATATTTTGTTGTCCGACTGTCTGTTGGTCTGTTTAGGACACTATTCTTCATCCATCCATTCATCCCGCTTGTGGCAAGGTAGGCAAAGGGAACCGCAGAAACCATAGGAACTTAGTGTTAAGACACTCCAGGAACCGTGTTAACCTAGTGTTAAGACACTCCGTTCCCTGCTTTCCGCCTTTTTCGAGACATTGCGCGCTGAGTGGCTCAAGTCCTCCTCAACTCAACGCTGCGCTTTGCCTAGTTGCCAGCGCGAATAATTGAAAAGTCCATCTTCCCCGAGTGGGAATCGAACCCACAAAACGTCGTGGTTACAAGCAGACGCTGTGACTCTGCGCCCCGACGTTCAAATAGAATATAAGACTTAAGTACTTTGTGTCACTTTCAGATTCACTCAGGGTCATTTTTGATCAAGATATAAAAAATATTAGCCTTTCAACGAATCACATAGTGGGATACACCTAATTGTAAAAATATCATTAAAGTAAACACAATTAAGTATGTTAATAAAAACAAAAGTATTTAATTTCATGATTTTATTATATAATGATGTAAGGGATAAGGGAGGCCTAAAGGCGGCTTCCGTGAAAGGGTCCTAAGAGGGTTATCAAATTATAGTTGAACTCGAAATTGATATATTTACATTTATTTTATGGCTTTTATTTAAGTGACCTAAAGAGTTTATAACGGAATTATTCTTTATTTTTTTAGCTTTACTGCTTTATATTTTCAAAATATTCCGTTCTCCACTTTATGTGTAAATTTGAAATATTTTCTATGAGTGGCGCAACTAAATGTTGCACACGAAGTTTTGCCCTCACTATTAGAGTGAAATGAATTATATTCCCCTTAAAGGGGTTCCAACCTACATCTAAGTTTATAGTTATACGTTGTTTCACTGTCACGAAGGTAATAACTATAAATAAAGTACTAATATAAAATATTAAAAAAAAATTACAAAAAAAGTTATAATTGTAAAATTTGAAACAATGCCTCTTGGAAAATGTACGATTTCGAACAGAGCGTTCGAACTGTTTTCGCGTTCAAATTTGTGCTCGGTAAAATGTATTGTTGTATTTTTTGTAGATCATAGCAGGGTAGGCAGAGGGAACCTCAGGACCCGTAGGACCCTAGTGTTTAAAACTACGTTCTCCGTTTTCCCCATGTTTTCGAGGCATTGTGTGTTGAGTGACAGAGCCAACACCACTCAATTCAATTTTCTTTTAATTTTAGCCTTCACGTGTTGTTAACAGATAAAAAGAAATAAAATGATATGAAATTAGATATTGATATTGTTATTTGTAATTTGTACCAAATATAATGCTACAAAACGTCAAATAATCAAATTATAATATAACGACCATTGTATTGCTGCTATTCCATTATCATCGCATTATCTCACAATACACAATTGGCGTGGAGCAAATTTTGAAATATTAATTATTTTATATACAATCTAGCGACTCGTTTCCCGGCGTCACTTGCTTCATTAATGTTCTCATATTTACTGTAAAAAATAAACATACTTGTATATATATTTATATATACAATTATGTTTATTTTATAAATTTAATTATTATACAAGTTTAATTTGTTCTTTTTGAATTATTTTGTCTATGAAAAATATTGAAAAAAAAAAACAATATATTTAGAATTTAGGTTGAGAGTGAAGAGTAAAGTGCCTTGACACTAATGTTAGAGATATTAGATGTATTTCTGTCCAATTCTACAAGTAGTTACAAAAAACGTTTACCAAAAAATAACGTTTTCTTGAAAAAAATACATGTAATATAGATGATGATTCAGATCATTTTTTAGAATTATATTATACTGTTCACAGCTACAAGCAATTTTAAACATATTAATGAGAAGAGTATAGAGTTGTTCATTGAGATTTACTTTTTACTCGATATTATAGGCAATTAAAACACCCTGAGAAAAGAACAAGAATTCATACCTCCTTTATGGAAATCGAACATATAACCGCCGCTTTTACATTTGGATATTTAACATTACTGTTCTAAATACATATTATATGTATTAATTAAACCGCTTAACTTAACAAATAAGTACTATTATTATTTAAAAGTAAATTTAAATCATTTTTCTATACACCAACACAGTAAAAGAAATCCCTAACCCAAATATAAGACAAACCATCAATAAAAAAATAATAAAGAATTAAAAGACTATAAAAAAAGAAATCCGATGAGCCCCTTATCCTTTTGGCAGTAAACACTCAATCCTTAGCCTTACATGTTATAAGCAATCAAGTGAGCAATTTACGTCGCGCCGTTTTAAATTGTGTAAAAATCAAGATGGCGTCAGCATTTCGTTATTCGTACGTTTCGATTTACTGTAAATGTTTTCATTTTCGCTCACTTAGGGTTCTTCGCGAATCGTAATTTCTGCGACGACGAAGCAATTTTAAGAGGTATAATAAAATTTTCATAAACTTTTACGATCGCATAGCGTTATGGCACTAAAATTGTAATAATATTTGTTATTGTTTCATGATCATTATTACCTAATTTTGTTTTTGTTTGTCAGCGATAATAATATTTGCGATGAAATTTCTAAGTTATAATGAAGCTTATAATGAAGTCGTAATCGTAAATTTGAAATGTCTCTATGTATAAATAATATATTTATATTTATAAATATATTTAATATTTTTATATACTTAAATATTTTTTTAAATATTTTAAATTGTTTTCTCCTTTACGCAATAGCTCCTTACGCGATTAACTTAGCGAATACAATACTCTTTCGTGGTCATCATCATCATCATCATGTGAGCCGTAGGACGCCCACTGCTGAGCATAGGCCTCCCCCAGGGACCTCCAGTTCGCCGTCAGTTCTCAGTACTATGTGTCCTGCACATTGCCACTTCAACTTACTAATTCGTTATTCGGTACTCTTTGGTGGTACCTTAACACTTTTAGGTGAATTTAGGTAAATTTTAATTTCAGTTAATTTAATTTTCTTTAAAATTATATTGTACTCCTTGTTTATCATTAAATAAAAGTTGTAACTTGACGAGTTATTACGAGATTGGGAAATCCTGTCTAGACTATTAAAAGTAAGACAGAAGCAAATGTCGTGATAAATTCAGACCAGGGCTACTCTTGAAACCAATTTGCCGTAATCAAATTCTAATAGGTAAACGTCATTTCGTACTCCCGAAACACAATAGGCTAGTTTCCAAAATTTTAAAATCGAGTTTACAGTTTACCTTATCATCTATTTAACCCTAAAAAAATTATTTTGAAAAAATAATAATATTTTCTTTATTTATTTTGCATTCAAAAAATTGTATTTAAATTTGTCTCGAAAACGCACATAACTGTCATGGCGTCTTGTGTGACGTCACTCCGTGCAATCGCATCGTAACAGTGTTGAGTTTTATCCATGTTTTATCAGATTCTTATGTTATCTTACATTAGAAATGAATACCTCGTATTACAAGTACTGCACAGTGTCCCACTGTAAAAGCACAGTCATAAAAACGCCAAAAAAATATTTATTTACGTTCCAAATGATAAAAAAATAAGAAAACAGTGGTTAAAACTTGAATAAATTCTGATGAACAAAAGTCACTGTTCACCGCAAAGAATCTTCAATTTTGGGCAAATTACTGCTGTTTGCTTTAATGAATCCTGAATTTCCATGATTAAATATTATTGTCTTCTACGAATTTACTAAAACTGCTGTATCAATTTGAAGAAAATTACTAGAAAATGAAATATCTAAAAAATAGCGCGTTGTATTTACAAGACAAACGTCAACAACAACAATGTAGGGGTGAACGACATAAATCGATATATCATAAAATATCGATACATGCACGCGATATATCACTTCAACCCAATATTATCAAATCAACTAATATCGATATGTACAATCGATATATTTCATTCGATATACCAAATGTCGTGAGAAATTAAAATCACATGCCATTCCTTTTTATATTGATGCTTTATTTACGCAGTGTTACCGCCAGTGTGAAATTGACCAGTAAGTTAGTATTGGTAGAAAATGAGTGAGCCTATAACACTGACAACGATATAAAGGCAAATATTCTCCGTGAGGGCAGTGCGCAGCGATCAGATGCCAGGTCTACCTACATTTTGGTAGATCTACCAATTTTTACTTCAGTCTGCCTATCTACTACCGTAGACCTAAAATTTACCTTTTTTTTAATTAGTTTAATTGCTGAAAAAAGTATGTAGTTAAGTATAAAGTTTTATTTTTAATAAATTAAGTTAATTAGTTTCTTCGTCCTAGCTGTTTTTACTTGCATTAATCTGAAACGTATGTAATATTGTAAGAATAGTTAAATACAAACAAATTTCTTACAATATATTGAAAATATTGATATATTTGGACAATATATCGCAAAGTATCGATAGAACATTACGACATATTATATCGAAAAAAAATATCGATATTGTTTTTATACGAACATCTGTACAACAATGGCGCGCGAGATGCACGGCGTGACGTCACGCTTTTTTTATTGGCGTTCATTGTCACGTGACATAGACCCTAATTTCTTTCGATTCATTTCATTAAAATAAAATTAATCAATGGATATTTTAATAGAAAACAGTATTTTTTGATAAGTAAACATCATGTTCATATTATAAAAATTAAAATCTATCAAGTATATTCTCAGTGGAAACAAGCCTATTGCCACGGCAGCACTGTCGGTTTTGTAAGTGATAATTATGGGAACTAATTTTTATTGTAGAATGCGTTATTGGTGTTATTTGGTACTCTCTAAACCATTTGACAGCTAAAATTGGCAATCGATTTGCTACTTTTGCTGTCACTTTACTAATAGTGAAACTGTTACTTTTTAGAACTTGCTTTGATAGTTTTTTGGTGCAAACTGTAAGGAATTGGCGCGATTAGCTCTTTTTTACGGTATTTTGACGAAAGAACATAAATTAAAACTTCAAGAATGACAGAAGGAACGTATATTGATTAGATATACGAACGTATATTGATTACATATAGATATGTGGACAGGGTATTAGCGTTGAGTGACGATGAATTTAAGGCGAATTATCGTGTGTCTAAAGATCTATTTGAGGAAATTTATGGAATTCCAGACTTTACTACCATTACCAAAAAGATTTGGCAGTATAAGTACCAAACACAAGGTAAGTTACTTATATAATTAGTATTAATCCATCTATATACTAATATTTTAACTAAACTAAACTAATATTTTAACATCTCAATGTAGTCAATTAACTACATTATATTTTTCCAGATTTTAGTGACTGGTACTGGTGATTTTTGCAACTGGTAGTGACCAAAGACTTGTAGGAACTACTTATG
Organism: Dione vanillae; assembly: GCA_037178615.1. Classification (NCBI taxonomy): domain Eukaryota; kingdom Metazoa; phylum Arthropoda; class Insecta; order Lepidoptera; family Nymphalidae; genus Dione; species Dione vanillae. The sequence continues at coordinate 540,850 of JAZFAU010000242.1, read as the reverse complement.
ACACAGTAACACCATAACACAAGTTATTGAAGCTTTAAACCATCCCTCTGCTGCAATAAATGGATAAAGTCTCCTCAAATTTGTGAAGATAGAAGTGTTATCTGAAGAAAGTAATAATATTATAATTGTGATATTTATGGTAGTTGTTTTAGCTTTATATTATTGTATTTCATTATTGGAATGTTACCACATATGTAATAAAATAGTCACCTTATATTTTTTATTTATATTACATTAATATATCTAATGCAGACTTAAATATATTGTCAGTTCATACATCTTTTGGAAGAGCTTCACATGACAGTTTTATAAGAAATCAACATCCAGTGAAAAATTACTTAATTAATTTAAATAATGGTAGAGATAATGTTTATTTACTTGATAACATTCATATGAACTAGTACTTTATTTTGTTGTTCGAATATGATAATATATTTTATTTTACAGGTGACTCTGGCTGTATTCTGGGAGTGTACATTATGACTCCTATTGCAATGGAACACAAAGTTGCAGGAAACCAGATATTTTTGTAACAAAATGTCCTCCATGAATTGCTTAGAAATAAATATTTTTCAAATTTTAATTATACTTTTTTATTTATTAAAATCTATACATTCACACTTAACTTCTTACTCATACATTTATTACTTAAACATTTTACTATTATTATTTTTTTTGTTCTCTAATTTAAAAAATATCTTTGACTATTTATATATAATTATTTATCTAAAGAAAATAAGTCAGATCTCAAAGTTCTAAATTAAAAGTATAGGTCAAAATAAAAAGGACATGTTTTTTGTTAATATAATATATGTTAGAATCACATCAGTAACTAAGTGATTAATGTTCAACTCTCTTTATTGAGGGCCAAGTGATTCATCTCATTGCTTGTACTGATGCGGGATGGTTGTCACCTTCTTCATGTGGGTGCATTCTGATTTCTGCTCTATAAAACCTGCTAGATAAGATAAAATAAATTAAAAATGAAATCTAAAATATATATTTACAATATTGTCACTGTACTACATTTTTTATGCTATTTAATTTGTACAAAAGGTAATAGACATTATTTATTAATTAACCCATGCATTACAGTAACATGCCATTACCACAACCTAACAAAATAATTACATAGATAGAAACTTTCTTTATTCACATATAAAAGTAACCATACAAAGAAAAACAATAATGCAAACATATAGATTACAATATATCACTTAAAGGCATGTGACTATCACTAATAGTAATCTCTTCCAAGCAACTTTAGGCCTGAACATTCAAATAATAATGTTTTACGTAGTCTTTTTTGTTGTTAATATATTTGTTATCAAACAAAAACTTACTTTCGCCCACTCCAGTTCATCTTTAACACCGCTACCCAAGACATTTAAAGTGGACACCACCAAATTCCACTTTTGCAATTCCTGCATTATCTACCAAGACGTCCATTGAATGTAAAATTTTGAAATATGTTGAACATACTAAAAGACAAAAATATTAATCCGTATAATAACACGTAATAACTTTTAATCGCTTTAAATTATAGTTCAATAATAGAGACTAACAATTAGAAGAAAAACACTATCTTACCTTTCTTTTTAAATAAAATGATATATATGTTTGAATTGATATAAAAATATCACAAAGTTGAAGTCTCTTTGACATTTTGACAAAAAATAGCACATAAAAATTAATTTACGCTAATTGAAAGAACATTTTTTAGCTTTAGCATGTTTAATAAAAAATAAAGATAAATATGAATGAGTACTGTCTTTTTTCTCAAAACAGTGCACGAAAATATAGTAATTCATGTAGTAAAAAGCAATTTCTTATCTATCACCGGTTTATCGGTACAAAAATGTCATTTTTGTATATTTAACCTGTGGTTGTAACGACGTTACGATTCGCCAATAACAGAATTAGTCAATCGTGAAACAATCGGTTTCGGGAGTACCAAATAAACGTCATTTTGGAATTAGATTGTAGCATGATTAGAAATAAAAATGATTGGAAATTTGTTTAGAGAGTAGGCCTGCAGGCTATAATAATTTTAAAAGAAGTAGGTGCCAATGCTTAATACACAATTATTAAAAATACTTACCGATTTTCTGTACTACATTTACATATGATAAAAGTTATAAATTAACAATTTTTTTAATAAAAATAATAAGTTACAGTTTTATTGCAGGCTGAAATTGTAGTAAAATACTTTTTACGTACAATATTGTAGGCAAAAATTTTATTCTTATTATTTATTTTATGATTCTTATTTACTTTTTGATTCTTTTTATTTATATTTCAACTTTACACCCATTTCAATTATTTTACGTTGTCTTTCAAAAATGCTATATAATATATAGTAGAAGTGTTGAAAATAAATATGTACTGTTTTTCATTTTTTTTCCTTTCACTTGAGAGAAGATAAAAATATGACATCTAGTGACTACGTATAGAAGGTTTTGATGTTGAAAAATATAAAAGCAAGCGAGATATAATTAAAATGTTTATTGAAATAATAATTATTTACAATATCATATATTATATAATCAAAATATATATATATATATATATATATATATATATATATATATATATATATATATATATATATATATATATATATATATATATATATATATATATATATATATATATATATATATATATATATATATATATATATATATATATATATATATATATATATATATATATATATATATATATATATATATATGTATGTATATATGTATGTATATATATATATAAAATTAAAATTTCGTACTGATTTACTTAATGTAAGTTAGGTTATTATACTATTAAAATCCACGCTTATAACGAACGCATCTAATTTGTTTCCGCATCACATAGTAATGTTGGCAACAATGCATTTCAATTTCAAACGGTTTTCGATTGTGTAGTGTTTTAAAGCGTTTGTCAAATTTATGAAACTTTTATGAAAGTAATCCGTTTTTCCAATTATGTCAATTTTCAATGAATTGTTACCTAAGATCTGTGAAATATCTAAAGAGCTTACAAAGAATTTCAATGATGAGTTAGAGGTATATTAATCTTGTGGATAAATTTTAACGTTCGTTTCTCAAGCGTATGCGTGTGATTTACTTTCGATTAATTTGAAAATGTAGTGATATGTTGTGTAAAACAGTGTTATTTGTGAATAAGTTTGTGACAATGATTTAATTGCAGGCCGCGTTCCAGTGTTTTGATAAGTTTGAAGAAGAATTTCAAAATGGCAAAAGCAGAACGCGGGAGACGCAGAAAGATAAAAACGCTTTGACGACCCTTCAAAGTATCAATGAGGACGAAGGTTTTGATATTATACTATTATTGTTTTATGTTACCAATATGAGTGATATGAAAGAATGAAATCTTCATAGGAAATAGAACATCTGTTTGCTTAGAACAGATTGCTTAGACTCAAACTTTATTAATATTTTTAGTCAATTAATTACTTTTACGTATTGGAACTCTATATATAAAATAGGGTTTATTGTAGGACATATTTTGTTGTATATATTTTCAAATTAAAGATACACTTTATTAGATAATTATCAATCAATTAAAATTTAAAGTAAGCTAATTAAATATATGTATGTGATGTTTCACAATTTATGTTTAAATTAAAAAATAATAACTATAATGTAAGATAATATAAAATTACAAGATTTTTTAACTCTATTTTTTGTGTGACTATGATACCCTACGTATTTCTAAACCAAGAGTTGCCCTCAACTCAAACTTGAGGTCTTTATGATTCTTGTTACCCTATTTTCAGTTAACATTCTATTGTAATTTATAATTTTTAGAAGCTTTAACTGAACTATAATAGAATTTATAATCTTTTTAATTTATTTATTTTCCTATTTTAATTCTACATTACATTTTCCCGTATCTTAACTTTTATATATTTTAATGTCAATGAAAAATATACATCTTATTAAATAACTATTGTTAAGAACTCCATTTCCTTATTTTGTAAAGTTTAGTGAGACATTATGGTTTATCATGAGATCAATTCATAAATTTTCATATGTTAGTGTGAATCATATTTATAATCATCAGTAATAAAATATATTATTGATTCATCTTTAAATATGTTTTAATATGTTATGTTTCTACATATGATTTGACATTTACAAAATAATTTGCTATCATTTGTACTTCAAATGTCATAGTTAAAATGCTGAACTAAGCATTGCTCTGGAAAATTTTTACTAATGTTTGGTTTACATATTAGTATTATTACTCCAAAGGTGCTATGAATTATTTATTTCTATTATAATTCACTTTGAATATACTGTATTCAATTGATATTTTAATGTTATTTGTAAAGTACAAATTTAATTGATAACAAAATATGCTCACAGGAAGTAATTTGTTGACAAGGAAATACCTTGTTTCAATTTATTCCTCATCTGTAAATTATTTTATTATTAATTTTTGTATTTTCTCCTTTTTGTATTCTTCATACAATGGCATTGGCGAAGTGAATTGAGTTCATGCACTGGCATGTGTGGATTGCCATTACCGTAGAACAGAACAGAACAGTACTATTTATTTAATATTAATGCTAAAGAGTTGAATAAAATAAGAAAACACTTATTTATATTAAGTTTTTCAGTTATTCAACTTTAAAAATTTTGGTTCAAGTCAAAGCTTTGATTTTTTTCTTTGTTTTGAATTCTAGTAAATATAAATTTCAAGTGTTTTGAATTCTAGTAAATATAAAAATTGTATGTAACATATACAGTTATTAAATAAATGTTCAAAATTATGACTAAATCAATACAAATGAATATTCCAGATGAAACAGTCAAATCCAGTGACCGAACTCACTCCTCTGATCGAGCATCTACAGACAGTAATGATCATAGAGGTTCAAAAAAGAGAAGCAAACATGAAGTTGATGGTATTGAAAGTCCCGAAGTGGAGAAACGGCAGAAGCGTAATGCATCTGTGAAAGCACAGTGCATTATTAGTAAACAGGTAAGTTACTTTTAAAAATACTTATTCTGTACTAAATGAATATAAGTATATTCCCATATATTTAATTATTATTGTTAAGTGAAATACTTAAAGAAAACATATGTGAATTTGAGAATGCTGCATTAAATTAGATGCTTTCCATAAGGTGTGGTTTTAAATCCTCACTTAATTCAAATTTAATATATTTTGTTTTATTTATTTATATTGTTATACCTCCCACTCCTACACCACATATAAATTGATGTTCCATGGCAAATTCCGTACTTAAGTAATTTACTAGTTACATTATATTGAATGATGGATAATGGACATTTGTATTTTTAAAATCTGTTTATTTTTTGTTTTATATTATTTCTATCATGATTATATTTTCGTAGGTAAATGTGAATCTTACTCAAAAAATGCGTCGCGAAGACTCCATGGAGAAGTCCGGGAGAGGACGTCGTAAGAAAGATGATGACAAGGAAAACACTGAACCTGTACCTGTTATACAAAGTAAATATATTATTTATTTTTAATATAATAAATAAATATATATTCAAATTTCGCAAAAGCTCTAGAAGATTGGCTTATTTTTAACTAGAAACAACATTGCATGAAGATCATAAAAAATATAATAGATATTGTAGTTTAAAAATTAATTGTAATATGTGTTTTTTAAGCAACATAAAAAAATTGAAAATCTTCTTGTAAACAAAAAATAATGTAAGTGGTAAAATTATGAAAAAAATGACATGTTATGTCTAAAAAATGACCTTAACATAATATAGAATAATTATCTATGCATAGAATAGTTGATATATATGGTTTTATAATATATTTTGTTATAAAACCAGATTAATTTTTTCGTTGAGTTCAGATTTATTTATATTTTAAATTTGGTCCCAAAACTAATTGCACCTTTATTCTATTCCTATCTTCACAGCAATCTAAAATTATAATTTTTTAATTAAGTCATTAAAATAAAAAGAAATACTGATTATATAATAAATTCATAAATTGAACTATAAAATATAACTATAATTATTGTTATATATATTTTTCATATAATTTTATGATTTGCAGTAAAACAAGAAAAAGTCTCCATGGTCGCCGAGCCGATGGATTTAGACTCGTTACCGGTGAAGGTAAAACCTGATGACAATGTAACAATGCCGCCGCCCGCGGCGCCTGTGCCTAGTAAGTTTAGCTATGACTATAAAGCATATTAAAATTAAACCATAGTATAATTTACTTTTTATATTTTTTTATAACTGTATAGCAGGGTAGGTGGAGAAAATCTAGTTATATACATATATTTATAAAATTTTAATAACTTACACTAAGCTTGTTCCATGCCCTCTGTCTACCCTGCTAAGTGCGGGACGAAGGTGAACCTAAAAAAAATAACTACAATATATTGCTGTTAAATTGTAAATAAATGTTTTTTTTTTTTTATCGATTTTAGTTACAAAGAACATATTTTTATTTTATAACATTTTCTAGAACCTCGCAAAGGACAAAAAGAGAAAGAGAAAGAAATAGAAACGTCCGAAGAAGAAGGTTCCAGAAGACGTACCACTCGAACGCGGAAACAAACAGATACTTTGAATGCTGAAAATGGTATTTATAACAACTGTAAAATTTTTGTATATTTACTAAATATAACTTAAATTGCCACAGCGGGACAGTGTTTGATCACATATGGTGGTCGTGAATTCAGTTATAAAAAGTAATATGACATAATGAATATTAATAATATATACATACATAATTTTTTTTTAGCTTCTCGCTGTATCCTGCACATTGGCAGGGTAGGCAGAGGGAACTACAGGAACCATACGAACCTAGTGTTAAGGCACTCCGTTGCTAAGTCTCTTTTTATCCGTCCCCTCTTTCCGCCATCTTCGAGGGATTGCGTGTTGAGTGTCGGAACTCAACGCCGCGCTTTGCCTAGTTTGCCAGAGCGAACAAAATGGAAATAGAAAAATCCATTTTCTCCGACTGGGGATCGAACCCAGAAACCGTCGCTTTACAGGCACACGTTGCGCCTCTGCGCCACGACGGTCCTCAATATATATAAAACACACATATAAAATAATAACATAGTAATGTTGTCGCCAGCATCAAACAGATCGACCAGAGCTAGCTCCAGAGCGGCTAAGCAGAGCGAGGAGGACATGCCGCCGCCGGAGGCCAGGCCCAAGAGGACTAGGGCTAAGAAGGTGAGAAACTACTGCCAACAAATATGTACTATGTTTCTAAGACCTACCTACGTCTGAGAGTGAAGTGTTGCTAGATTTTATAAAAAAAAATATAAAAATAAAATATTTGCCTAATGATAGGGTATCCTAAGTATTTGTAGTATATATTTTGCTTGTTTTGCATTATCCTTATTGGAAGTTCAAAACCAGTACTTTTGTGAAGACTTTGCAAAAGGAAATAAGTATATTGAAAGTGGACTGTGCAATTTTTTTGCAGCGTCCATTTTAAAGAACAAGATCAGTTTTCAAGAAACACAAAAGTTTAATATATGCTTTGGCTTCTTTTTCTTCTTCGCTTGTTTTAACTTAGCTGGACTTGCTGACTAGCTTGTATATACTGTCATTCATTAGTTTAATATTAATTTTTGTTTTGTGTTGATCAATGTGCAAAATCAATTAATCAAGGTGTCGGCGCCGCCTACCGCCAACTATCGGCAGGAGCCCACAGCAGTCCCATTCAACCAGCCATTCAACCAGTCATGCAACCAGTCATTTCAATCACTCACTCACTTACTCTTTTGTCCTCCTAATTTTTCAGTTAAAATTTAAATATATTCTCTCTTCTGGTCTCTTACGAACAAGTTGTTTCATTAAGCGCGTGAACCTTTGCAATCTTAGAATATAAATCAAAATCATGTCCCAATAGTGGACACAAGGTTTATTGTGTATCTTCTATTTAAAAAATATTTTTCTCTACATATTTCCTAGTATTTTGAGTTCCTTTTTAACTTAATAATAATTCTGCTTACTTTTTTAGGCAGTTGAAACATCAACAATAGACAGTGAAAAAGACAGTCAAGCCCCAGTGGAAAGTGCTACAGGTATTTTTCAATAAGTTCTTTGATTTTCTCGATGTTTATACATTTTAAATAAAACAATTTAAACGGATTTATCGCGCATATTATTTCATTTTTTTGTGAACCACAGACTACTGCAAAGTGTTAGAAACATCGGGTTTCTTAAAAAAATTAATATACGCGATAAATACGTTTAAATTGTTTTATTTAAAAGGTATTTTTTATTTTTAATTTGTACAAAATATTTAAAATGTAATCTGTTATTGGATTATCAGCTGATACTAAATTGTCATTTTATTTTAGCTTCACCTGCCGAAAAGCCAAGACCAAAACGCACAAGAAGAGGACAAAAAGCCATGTAAGTGCATACAATATATAATGTATTTATTTTAATTTATTTATAAGTCTACTGCCCAAATTTAACAACTGTAAATAACACAAATCTCATTTCAATACTATTCATATATATCTTTTTTTTAATTTAAATATAATAAACAGATTATCAAAGAAAATACATAGTAGAATAAAAAAATCGTATTATTATTACTTTCAGAGAAAAAATTCCCGAAAAGGAAATAGAAAAATCACAAGAGAAAATACAAGACCAATCTGAAAGGCAAATTGAAACACCGAAACAAACGCCAATAAAGTTATTGTCCCCTAAAAAGGAACGCATATCACTCCCCGAACCAGAACTTGTGATACAATCACCAGTTCTACAAAAATTAACTAAAGTCAATGATAAGATTAATGATAAAACTAAGAATAATGATAAAATAGTTTCTCCAGTACTTAATGATGGGGATGTTTTGACTTCTAATGAAACGCAAGCAGCAGAAATTGATATAGTTTTGGATAAAACTAAAGTGATTTCTGTTGAAAATAGTAATATGGATACTACAGTGGTGTTGCCTAATGGAGTGTACAATCATGCTCCTGTTACACCTAAGAATGTAGTAAGTGCTTTTTTTAATATACTTTAGAAAACAGTTATATTTCACTGGTTTTCAGATATAATGCTAGCGTTTAAATAGTTTAGAGTTCAATTCCCGGTTGGGAAGAGTTCATTATTTTGAAATAAGACAAAAGGTGGAGTTCAATCACTCAAAAGACGATGTGTCGGAAGGGTAAAAGTCCGCCACATTGTTTCCTCTGCCTACACTGCTATATGTCGCATACAATTAGTTTATATATATATATATATATATATATATATATATATATATATATATATATATATATATATATATATATATATATATATATATATATATATATATATATATATATATATATATATATATATATATATATATATATATATATAGGTGTGATTAAAGTTAATTTTTGGAAGAAAATATACGGAATTATTAGTAGATCATATGTTTCGAGTGTATTTGGACAGTGATTTAGAATATATATATGTTTCACAAGAACAATATCTCGGAGTTCTCTTTCAATACGGGCTGTTGTTGCGTGTAACAGCACCGATTTATATAAATTCGCTCGCATTTATAGTCTTTATCATTTAAGACTACCCTCTTTTTTATAGATATGCCTAACTATGTATACAGAATCCCTAACCAAATGTATATTTAAATAATCCAACATTATATATCTACATAACTGGAATAAATCGGTCCAGCATTTAATATCATTTAGTTATTAATTATACAGGTGTATCTGACATGGCGGCCGTTATCAAATATACCGTTATAAAATATCAAACTCCTTATAGGGGAAAATAGTTCAAGGCTATGTACAAAAAACTACTTCACAATTAACAATAGTTTAGGCACAGGATAATTTTTCCCATTTCACGATATTTCTACGTGCTGTGTAACGCGTGAAGTAGACATGATTAAATATGAATGACGTATAGACCTTGTACTATAAAAATACTATTAAATCTTGTCAATCTGTCACCTTTCATTCAAAAAATAATCTAATGAGAAAGAGATATATCTCTGTCCCGCTCTGACAGTACAGTGTACGCTCACGTCATACATGACGAATGGTGTTTTATTTTGGAACAATAATTTAATTATTTATTGTATTTGAAAAAAATATGTTTTTATTTAAGAAAAAAATACTTATTTTGTAATTTTACCAAGTTTAAAAAGGCTAGTTAATACTATGCTTTAAATGACGGTCGTGGTAACAGCCACATCCTGTATATGATATTAAATTATTTTTTAATTTTCAGCGTCAAATGAATGAAACAGTCGTGATAGAGAAGTGCAACGAAACTGTGGTTATAGACAAACCGCTGACAAATGTTATAATGGACGCTACAGTTGTTATCGAGAAAGGTGCAGGTAGGTGTCTTTCCATATATAGTTGATATAAAAAATAAATTAAATAACAAATATTATGCCTAGTGTAAATTAAATTTATTTAACAATTTACTTATTTATTTTAGTTAAGATCATTTATATAATAATTGTGAATCGATTTGCAGATGCAAAAGCACCCAACTTGACCGAAGACAACTCCCTACTGACGGACGACAGCGACTCCATAGAGCAGACGCCCCCTAGACCGCCTCCCGCGCAGCAGCCGACGTAAGTGGAAATATAAAGCACAGTAGTTACGCAGAGCCTGTAAACGCAATAGTTCTTGGATTCGATTCCTGTGGAGGACCATAAAATATTGTTTTTTTTCGCTTTGGTAACAAGGCAAATCTGCAGCGTTGTGTTACGTCACTCCCCACTCAATATGTTGAAAAAGGGAAAGCTACCTTCTGTTATTTAAGAATTGATCCCTATAATCCTGCATACTCTGCTATATGCGGAATTTATAAACATTAACATTTCCAAATATAAATACGTTTATAAATGTTTTATCTCATTGCACGAGGTTATCTAAATCTACTCCACCATGTGTGGAGAAGCCTACGCCTAGCCTAGCTACTTTTTGTTGTAATTAAATTTATATAGTGTAATTAATTTATATATAAGTAGTGAAATAAAATTTATTAATAGTGTTCCTTTTCTTATAAGAATCATTATTTTACGTAGTATCAATAGATATTTAATATTTTATCATAATTATAGGTCTGCCGTCAAAGAAAAAGTTCAGCAGTTCGAGGAAATGGCATCCAGAGTGACAAGGACTAAAACTAGAGCCATGGTTAAAAAGGTATTTTGTTAATAATTTAAAAACGTATTAAATGGAAAAATAATTATTAATTATTTTTCCATTTAATACATTTTCGTATATTTATAACTAACGTATTTTAAACTTTTACAGCCTTCTCCTGATATCCATATTCAGATTCGACATACTATCGATATAACATCACTTATTATAATTATGAATCAGAGTACTTTACCTTTTTTTAAATATTTAATTAAATAATATATACCAGGTATAAATTTATATTACGTATTACAGGAAGACGTCACAGAGACACAAACGCCTCCCGATAAAATATCTAAAGCGATATTATCCAGTGAGACACTGACTAAAATGAATAGTATGATATTCAATGGGAAAGCACCACAAGTATGCAATGAAATAGGTTTTTTTTAATATTATTATATTATTTAGAAAGTAATAGCTGAATTTCTTTTGTTTATGTTATTTTTTTCGGAATTATCTGAAATTCTTATGCAATTACTGGTTACACTGCGTAAATATTTTAACATACTATGTAAATATTATATATTATATACAATTTCTGATCTTGTCCAGATTTTTAAAAAATATTCTAAAGCAGATATTACTTTTATACTATTTATTATTATTTACTATTTTTTCGATTGTTATATTTGCTTTTTAATATCATTGGCACTTGAAAATAAAAAAAATATTAAATAGTTATTATTCATACAATTCCAGATATCGCTCTCTGCATCTAAACCCCGAGTGAACACAACCACCACAAAGATACCAACGTCTACCAGCAAGCTGAGTGGCGTCCGCGCTAAAGAAGAGGAGAGAAGAGAAAAAGAAGACGCGAGAAGAAAGAAGGAAGCCTTGCTGGAAGCAAAGCGGGAGTTACAGAAGAAGTAATTATATTTTTACTTGTTAATTTGAGAAGTATTTTGTATGGAGAAGTTTAATTTGATGGACTTTGATGTATGCATAGCGGGAAACTATATAGTTATTATTAGTAGCATAGTTTAAAAAATTATATTGTAAACACTCAAATTTGTACCGCGACGATATGCGGATAAAAAGTAAAGTTAAGAACTAAGATGATCAAATCTCTCTGAATCGAGTGATAGAAAATACTATTTCCTATTAACGATACATTTTTGTTTTTAAACAAGTAAAGAAAAGAGCACCCCAGGACTTATGGTCACGATAATATTTCTTCGAAATATTCACCCACATTATATAGATGTGAACATGGACATATGCCATGCGTGATATTAGGCTACTATTGTAGGATAAAGATTGTATTTTCATTATTTTCTGCAGTCTGAGTAACTGAGTCTGCCTGTAAACGGGACAGTTTGTGAGTTCGATTCCCACTCGAGTAAAATGGATTTTACTGTTTCCATTTCCTTCGCTTAAGTTCCGCCATTCAACACGCAACGCCTCGAAAAAGGAGGAAAGCAGGGTCTAAGCGAGCTCTGCCTACCCTGCCATGTGCGGGATAAAGAGTGAAGACAAAAAAAAAATATTTTTCAGAAAACGGGAAGACAAGATGGCGGCCGCGGCCGCAGCACGCGAGGCGGCGGAGCGCGAGCGGCGCGCGCTCCTGCAGGCGGCCGCGCGCGAGCGACAGGAGAAGCAGATGCACGCCGATATGGGCAAGTTAGAGCGGCTCAAGGAGGTGGAGAGGGTGTGTACTAGTACTTTTTTACTTATAATGAATCTACTTAAAGTGTGTGTGGTCGTGATAGTGCTAGTGGTGTCCCATACTGACGTGTGCATATATGTTCCAGCGTAAGCAGGAGTTGGCACGCAAAGCGGCTGAGACGGAGGAGCGGCGTCGCGCGGAGGAGGCGGCGCGACAACAACGCCTCGCTGAAGACCAGAGACGCGCCGGCGAGAGGCAGAGGCAGCTCGAGGAGGCCGAGGCGTACGTGTACTTAGCCTCTCGGGGCGTTGGGCGTTAAGTGGCGCAGGTCAATGCTGCGCTTTGCGTTGTTATCGGAGTGAAGAAAATGAAAATAATTTGTTCAATGCGAGTCTAACTCACAAATCGTCGCATTTACAGGACAATACAATGCCTCTGCGCCACGAATGTTCTTAATAAGAAACCTCTTTTTTGTTATTGATATAAACAAATCTTGTGTTATATTTTAATATTTTCGATTTCAGAATGAAGAAGGAAGCTGCAATAATGGCGCGAGAGATGGAAAGGAGGCAGCGAGAGTTTATGGAAAAGCAGAAAATGAAGCAACGCATGGAAGGAGACAAAAGTAACTTGTTTATATGTTTATATATTTACTAAATTTTCCCCGCTTTCCGCCCTTTTCGAGGTATTGCGTGTTGAGTGGCAGAATTCAACACTGCACTTTACCTTGTTGCCATAGCAAAGCAAATGGAACTAGAAAAATTCATCTGTGAAAATCGAAACCGTTACATTTTGAACATATAGAAGTAGATGCTTCGCCACGACAGTAAGTTAATATTAAAATTTATAAATATCATATTATATTTCAGTCTCAACCCCCCTGAAAACGATCAACGGTTACCCCCCAATGGAGCCGGTCTACATGGCTGATGGGTTCCAGTACCTGAACTCTGATGAAGATGAGGAGCCTGTGGAGCGTGTGCCACCCACATGGTCCACATCTAAGGTAATGTTTAGGAAGGTTTAATATAGAATATATATAGTATATGACTCCAATGCTCTTTAAAATGTCTGTTACAAAACTCACAGGTAAAAATGAATTTAAAGTGAATAGATGTAACTATATGAATTATTTTTTGTAGTATAATGTGGATGTTGGTTTATATGACATAAGTAAATGATTATTTAGTTATTAAGCGGGATTGTTAAAGAAATGATAAAAATTAAATTTTTAGGATGAGTATGATGAATGTTTGCTCTTACAATATGAAAAATTAGATAGATATGGTAACGAACTATCATTAAACATTTTAGATGGAGAAATAATTATAATCGAAATATAAAGTTTTCTAGTTTATAAAAAATATTTTAACACGCAAACTGTAACTTCATTGAAATGACTTCATACATGTATCTTGTATACAGTATCAACACAACCATTGTTCATAGTTAATTATATAAAACTAACTATCAGTAATCGTGTAGCGTTTTCGTCAAAATATTAAGCGAAACTTTACAAATATTTATAACAAATTGCTTTTTATATCTATTTATTAAGAAATTTAAACTAAAACTTGTAAATAAATGCTATATATATCAAATATATAATTTCCAGGCGCGCCGCCAACAGCTGTACATCCAGGCACGCATCCAGACGCAGCACGTGGACAAGCTGTTCTCGGTGCGCGAGCACACGCCCGACCTGCAGGAGATATTCCCCAACATTGAGAAGAACCGCCTCAAGCGGACCTCCTCCGCCGTGTGGAGGACGCCGCCGCGCCTGCCCGCGCTCAAGGAATGAGGTAGTGACCCCAGGACTGGACACTGAGTGCCGGGAAAGTGATGCCGAAAGATTGATTTTTGTAAGAGATGGTTGAATATGTGGTTAATAAACTCGGTATTTACGTACCTCATGCCGCGGCTATTATTGCTTTTGATCTGTTTAGTCAATGATGTTTTGTGTTTTATCTAGTGTAGTTTTTTTAGTTAATTTTACTTTGACATTTTTTTATTTATTCCTTTACTTATAATTTTGTAATTAATCTGCTTTTAGATATTAATAGAATATTTTAGTTTTGTTATTCTTAATCAATGGGTTGCACATTAATTGCATATATTATACATTGATATATGTTTTCTGTACAACTGGCCAAGATGCTAATTATTTAAGAAATCTTAACAAAGAAATTTCTTTTACAAAAATATACTCAATAATCAGATTTAAACAATTTTATTTCAAATATGAAGTATTGAACATTTGCTCAGTAGTATATTACATTGTTCACAGATCCACAAAAAATAATCAAGAGTCGCGGGCGGCGTGCTGTAAATATAAACTAAACAATGTGTTTTTATGTATTTAAAACTATAACAATAAATAATCAAGGAATTTGTCGTATTCTACTTTAAATATTTCTACATCGGTCTAGTTTTAGTTGTCATTGAAAATTTTTGTTAGTACAAAAATTGTATTTTTTGAACAATTTTCATTAGAATTAGTTACCTCATTATTTTTTGTTCAATTCGTATAAATTATGGGTTATTGTATCATATAACATCTTGATAATATTATGCAGACTGGAAATTTTTTAAGCAATATTTAAAAAATAATAATTTAAAACAACTGTTTATTTTATACTATGATATTATCAATAGTATTGAATTTGACAGATGTATATGACACTACACACGGAAGCTTAGAACTTAAATAGATAGTATGTGAACTTTAAGTATTTAGCATTGTATATGTAGTTTGTGTTAATTGTATTTAAATTTTACAACTTGACATATTGACAGTTAAATATTTTAAAATGTTGATCTATAAGGATATCCCTAATTTAAAATAGGGGTTGAAAATTTGTAACAAGTATTGTAAAATTTTAAAATTACTATTTTGTTGTTTATTGCATTGTAGTTTATATTTATTGTGAATAATGGAAAATACGAGAGTAAATAAGGTCTTTGCTTTTCGCGATTTTTGTACATTTTTAACAGTTATTCGTGTATATTGATATTTTTCACACCGGGTTTCCAAAAAATGCGAATATTCGCGAATAATCCGTTTAAATTGTTTTATTTAAAATAAACAAGAGTACAGCCATGAGTGGAAAGCTAGTTAATAGTTTAAAGTAAAATAATATATGCATGTTTTACTTTAGTTAGTCATTGCTTTACTTTAGGTCATAGCACAATGGTGACGACACTATAGAACAAAGCGCGGCGTTGAGTTCCGCCACTTAATCGATTATCTTAATACTAGGATGCTCTACTATATATATTTTTTTTGACTGAGTTTATAATGAATTTTTGTGAGCACCGTCAAACATATGTAATTTTCACTCAATATGTTTTTGAATGAGTAAAAAAATGCGCTAACATTTTAAAATATTTAACAGATAATATATATCAATAATATATTTTATGCTTAATGTGGATTAAATTTTAAGTTTAGTGTTTACAACATTCGTTTAAATAATTGTATAATTTAAATATTTGTTGAATTTCTCAAAATGGCGGAATTATTTAATCGGAATGTTGGAACACTGAACGTTATTTGTTACTATGAAGCTTTCAGCGCAGAAATACATATATTTTTTAATGTAACTTAATAATTTACATTTAAGAACAATAAAAACTATTTTAATAATTTTAGATTTCCCATTAAAACTCAATACAATTGAAATATTTCATTACTTTTGTTTTATAATAATCATAGGAACAATTCTTTTCCAATAGAAATTCAAGCCTACTACATAAATTGCGGGCCAAACATTCTGCCCTGATAGCTGTTATCAGTATAAATGACATAAGTGATAGTGTATCAGCGTGACGTCAGTAGGGTTAGATTAAATTTAAAATTAAGACTGCCATGTATTTTGATCATTTGTTTTTGTCCTGATTTTATAAAGCGAGTGTTGTGGGTTTGATTCCAGGTTGAGGCAATTTGCGATTTCTTTTAATATATATGTATATAAATGAAAACGGAGTGCCTACTGTGTTACTCTCTGCCAATGCGATAAATTTAAAAAGGATGAATATAATAGCTTAATAAAGCTCTTAAGACAATAAAAACGAACCTTTTGTTAAAGTAACTGTTATTTTTTAGTTGTCATAGTTGCGTAGGGGCAGAGGAAATTATTTTATATCCTTGAAACTATTGAATCTTCTCAAAAGACTGTCAAATTTTAAAAGCAATAAAACATCTACTATTAAGTAGACGTCACAAAAATTTCACTTCGTTATGTCACGTTGGAAGAGACGAGGCTCGCGACGGCGGCCATATATGCGACGCGGGAACACACTTCGATAGCGCGATGTAGGGACGAGCGGCGCCATCTGTTGGCGGCGCGCGTAATTACTAACGTGTTACAGTAAGCAAGTTGTATACGAATTTTGTTTTGTTTTTTGTATACGAATTTTTTAAGTCTTCAAGACACAACGTTTGATTAATAAATATGTATTAGATAATTAAATTTGATTGTAAATGTAGAAATCTATATAAAGTTCTCATCTCCATTCGTAGCTATGAATCATTTTGTTTTCCATACTATGGTGTTTATTTCATTTAATACAGTCCTTCATTTCCTCATCAAAGCATTAATTCATATGATATATAAGCTGGGTTATTAATAAATATATACTATTTCGCCGCCATTTTGTCATCAAGAAAAATTGCGACGTTCAGTTACGTAATGTCTCTAACTATGGAGGATGGAAAACATAGAACAGTGTTCTATCACTAGGTATTTTTATCTGCCTAGACTAAGAAAATTCTATAGTTAAATAAATTAACTTGAGTTTTTTGGTAAAGAATTTCAGTAATTTTTATTTTTTCTTCACGCTTTATTCCGCACATAACAGACTAGGCAGAGGGAACCGTGTTTAGACATAAGACTTAGTGTTAAGACTTCCCGCTTTCCGCCTTTTTCGTGTTGATGGCGGCTTTGTTGCCAGACCGAACAAATTATAAATGGAAAATCTCATCTTCCCCAAGTGGGAATAGAACCCACAAACCGTTGCATTTACAGGTAGACGCTACGCTTCTGCGCCGCGACGATTCTGAACTTAAGTTTATTACAAAAAATTGATAGAATAGTTAATGTCGACTGAAATAAAAGACAGTATTTCTAAATGTTACTTTAATATTAACCACCACTGTATCCTTACGTTACATTTCATCAAAACAGCCACAAAATCGAATAAATATCAACATATTTATAAAGATGTTAAGAAGCCAGTTCAGTTCGCGTGTGAGTATATATAAATACACCAATACTTATTCAAATTATTTGGGAATGTCAGCATGTTGTAAAATACGTTTTTACTATTGCAAATGGCAGTTCACATAAAGAACGTGGAAAATCGAAATAATATTAAAAAATAATAATAATTTAAAACATGATTCTACACAAGTACTTCGGGGCTAACAATTTGACAGATAAAATGGCGCCATTTTTTTTTTTCAAACAGGCAAACGTGAAACATTATTAATCCAAAGCGGCGGCACCGGAGATAATTTCAATCAACTCCCTAGTAATGACAGCTTGGCGGGTTCTGTTGAAGGTAAGGGTTAATTTCTCAATCATTTCTCCGGCGTTCTTGGAAGCGTTGTCCATAGCCGTCATACGAGACGACTGTTCGGAGCACGCGCCTTCCTTCAACGCGTAGAACAACATGGAGGCGAGTGAGAACTCCATATAAGATTGCAGTACGTCGGAGTCGAGCGAGTCGTACACTGCTAACTTCGGTGCTGACTGAAATTAAAAAGAAAAATTATATATAATGGCGGTTTTATAATATATATCCATGTTTTAGTAATGTTTTTAACCATTATAAAAGCGACTACTATGCTAAATAATATTGATATTATAAACTCATCAAATGACTGTATCACATTAATAATTTACTAATATAATAAATGTTAAAATTGATTAACTTTATTCCAATGAAATGTATGGTACAACCATAATATATATAAATAAAAAAGAACAAATTATTTGATATTTAAAAAAAGAAGCATCTTTTTTTTATTTTTTATTATGTTGGAAAAAAAGACTTTGTTTCTATATATGTCATTACATTTAATATCGTAAACAAATATATTACCTCAATAGCCTTCTTACTGAACAAAGGCAAGTCGGACTGCGCATAGGAGACCACGGATTTGAACTTGTTATAGATGATCTTGCCGGAGCCGAAGTCATATCCAGATGTCATGACGGCGTTTGCCAGCTTGGCCGCGTCCAGGAAAGTGGGGGGGAGACGCCCGATCTACGGGGGAGAGATTAGTATGAGTATTATTGTGGTTATGGATTCAATTTTCACTTAAAAGTACGAGGAAGATATGCCTAATTGAATAATAATACTATTTATTACACAAAAAACAGGTAAATTCTCTAATATTTTTTAAAAAAAATCCTTAAATAGAAGTTTTTGTACATACTTATTTATACGAAGTTTCCTTAACATAATGTTAAAGTAGGGACATATATATATTCCTTTCCCTTATATTTTAGTACGCAAACCCGATCGACCTATAAAACAGTAGAGTGATTTAAATCATCCTATAAAGCAATATGAAATATGTATTTAAATCCACAAAAAACATATTTTATTAATTTGCTTTACAACGCGTTGATTCTTAGTGTCAAATTATAACCCGGCGTGCATAGCAACAGGATTGTCTCAAGTCGGCGCACACTCGCCACTTTTACGTACAAAACGTGGTTTTAGTGATAGTTGGATTTACAAGGGGTTGTATAGTAGTCATTTCTTAATATTAATTTCCAGATTTTTCTTTGTGTGCTGCCAATGTTTGATATCGTTAAATTTATGCCGCAACAAAAAAAGGTTGAGATGCACTGATATTGATAATAAAAATGTGGACTTACATATAAGTACTAACAGATGGCGCTCGTAGTATGGAAATCAAATGTTATATTTATTTTCACGTTCATTTTTTCATTTAGCTTCACGCTTTATCCCGCAGGAACCATAGCAAACTTGTGTTAGGACACTTCATTTTTCCTGAACCGACTTTTCGAGGCATTGCGTGTTGAATGGCGGAACTCAACGCCGCGTTTAGCCTAGTTTCCAGAACGAAGATAATGAAAATAGAAAATGTCGCGTTTACAAATAGACGCTACGCCTCTGCGACGACGGTACTCAGTTTAAATATAATTAAGTCAAACCTCGTTAGCGACGCTGATAATGTGTTTCGAGTAGAGACGCTGCAGGATGCCGCGGGACTTGTCCCCTACGCAGATGACTTTGATGTTCTCTGCTCCGGGCTCGTTGAGGCGAGTGCGGATCACCTTTGACACGCCTGTGTGCACCGCGCCGCATAGACCTGACATATATACAATAGAAAATATTATATGTTTACAATTTTTAATATGTTAATCCATACTGGCTATTGGAAAATGCTTAAAAAAACATATACAAATTTGAACACAGCAAGATTTGAATTCGCGCCCTCCTGCGAACCGTGCAAGCGCTATCACCACTGAGCCGTGCGTTCTTCATCACGCCGCGTCGAAACTTTTATATGCTTTATACAATTTATATCGTTGTTAGCATCTCTGTAGGGAGATTTTTACAATTTCCGCTACCCAAAGATCATTACAAAGAACAAGCGTTTGGCGAGAGAGACTGTATTTTTAATTTAATATTTTTATGATTTTCAAAATGTGAGGATAGAAAATGGTATTCAAATGACATTGAGTTGAAAAACAAGTATGCTCTGTCAGCTAACCAAATCTTCACAACTTACTTAAGAAATTATTCCATATATAAAAAAAAAAATATAGTTAATAAATTTGATAAAAGTTATTTTCCCTATCTTTCAGATTTTATTTCATAGCCCACATAAATAAAGATACAAACTGACCTCTGTCTGACGTCATGGCGATATACAGCTGTGCAGGCTCATCCTCGGGCACTGCAACCTAAAAACCAATGTGTTAATACTTAATTTATGATATCATCTTATAATAGTAAAATTACAAAAGAAATAGACAAGACATCATATTAAATTTGAATTGAATACAATTTTATAATTTAAATTACTTATGATTTGTTTTGCAAAATGAAAATCACACTATTATGGCATTCAAATGACATTGAGTTGAAATTTAATATTTATAGCACTTATAATAATATTTATACTAACATAAAGACTTAAAAAATGTCTGAGCCCTCAAATTAATTAAATCTAACATTCTTATATACATATATATCATATCTACCTCTGCTTTCTCATAAAACTGCACAGCACCCTCGCCATAGGGACGCGCAGCCTTCAACTCACGCTCAGCGCGAGTATACCTAGATTGCAATATCTTTATTAGCATATGGAAGCAAATTATAAAATATTTAAATTTTTACTCGTCATATATCTATATGAAGAGTAAAGATTACTATTTAGAGAGTTAAGTGCCATTCTCTACATGGCCTATCACCTTGTCATGCTATTTTTTTTCTGGCCTATCACCTCGTCATGCTATTTTTTTTCTGGCCTATCACCTTGTCATGCTATTTTTTTCTGGCCTATCACCTTGTCATGCTATTTTTTTTCTGGCCTATCACCTTGTCATGCTTTTTATTTGAACTGTCTTTTTTTTATAGTAGGGAACCATAAGAACCGCTTATCGCCTTTACAAGGCATTGCATATTGAGTAGCAGAACTCAACCACATACTTTGTCTAGTTTTTGGAACAAAATTTTACATGTTTTATTTAAGTATTTTTTCTATCCTCAGTGTGGATTAACACTTTAAAAATCATAAAAATAAAGAAAATAGGAATTAAAAAATATAACTTCCCCGAATGGTAATTAAACCCATCAACCCTGAGACTGTTGCGTTTACAGGCAGATGATATAACTCTGTGCCATGATGGTCCTCCAACTTTGACTTGTTGTTATTATTTTATTATTAAAAGTTAACTCATGTCATACATTCACATACCTAAAGTAGGTACCTTACTTTATTTTCATAATGTAGGTACATGTTATTTATTTTATAATTTTTCTTTAACCTAATAGCTGTCATAATAATTATTTAGAGATAGAAAAAATTTAAAGTTACTTTTATAAATTTGACACTTATTTAAAATGTTGTTAAAGTAATGAAACAATGTATTGTATTAAAAAATATTACACAAACTAAGTAGATGCTATGTTTTATGTAAGGCTTAGATTCAAAGGTCAATCTTCAGAGATCTTCTACAGTGCTTGTAGGCATCAAATTATGACCTTATTAGAGCAACAGATTAAACAATAAGTGTAGTCACAATGGCTTAGCTAAGTTTAAGCAAAATATGAATATATAGTTCATTAATATGAATTCCAACATATTAAAATCACATAAGTTGTTACTTTACAAAAATATTTGTAATATTATGACATAGTATATTTTGAATTTTATGAAAAATAAAATAATCTTTAAGTAATCAAAAACTATATGCATACTTAGCAGCTGACACCATCTTCATAGATTGGGTGATCTTTTGAATGTTCTTGACGGACTTCAAACGGATTGAAATGGCTTTTAGTGTAGCCATGTTACGGTTCTGCTGCTGGTTGACCATGACGGTCACCTGGGCGACTCCAGGTGCGAAACGACCCAACATTTTGATTACTTCTGAAATTTATCATGAAAATTTGTCAAGTCTACCAAGTTTCTGTTTATTTAATTTAATTAAAACAATTTTATCAGCATTTAAGTATATTTCATAGTATTGTTACTGTTTTGTTGAAGTAATGAGAGGATTCTTTTTTGTAGATGATTTCGGAGATGTGAGATTAACTGAGAAAGATTTCTCTTTTTTAATTTTTATTACTTAACTGTAGCTGGAATTTTATTTGTAATTAGGCAAAATATGAGGATATTACTATGAAAGTATATTACTATGTACGTAAATACATGATACTAAAACACAAAATCAGATGTTAGAATGCAGGTTATATATCAAAGTTATGTAAGACTTCAACCCTCAACTATCCATTGAAAAGTAAGTAATATACATATTAGTAGTAACTTCTTTAATACTTACTCTCCTGAACACTATTAATAATTATATTATAATAAAATAACACAAATACTAACTTTTATGGGACTTTTTGGTCAAATTATATATACCAGCCGACGAAAAAGTCGCTGGTCGTAAGGACGACGACGTTCGTTCTCGCAGGGATGTAAGCAGCAAAAATATTATGAACTCAGATAAAAAATTATTGAAATAAATGTATATTAATAAAATTTTAAAAATAAATATTATATGAAGGTAAAACAAAAAAATATAAAAAATAATGATAAATTTTTATTAGAAATCTTTTGAATTTTAATTAATAAGTGTTTGAATATCCACCTATTTAATATTGACTACTTGACATTTAGAATAGTTTTGACGTTTTAATGCTGACTGAATATCCTACCAAATTGAATAGCAACGCCCAATATATGACAATGTGAATATTTATTATTTGTTTCCACCAGTATTAGTGTATCATCTATGGTTGTTTCCTTTAAAAACATCGTAAAGTTTATGTGATTTACAGTCTAGTTATTTGTGCGAAGTAAATAGTTTAAATCTATATTTTTATTTATTTCACAATGCCCGCACCAGAGGAAAACGTGGAAAATAAAACAGTGGAAATACAAGAACAGCCAACGCGTGAAATAACTCAAACTGACCATTTGAATAAAAAATTATTAACTTCGCTTTTCAAGAGATTGGATGAAGGCGGTGACTCATTATTGGACAAAATGCTAGAACCTGATAATAATTCCGAGGAAAATGACGAATGGAAAGACTAATATTAAAATAATTTACTATTAACGATGGTAAATTATAACTATATTCTAAGTTATATTCAGATAAGGACACTGTTTATATTCGATGTTGTCGTGTAATTTTCAACAATGTAAGAAATATATGTAATTTAAAAATTATGTTGCTCTAATATATACCTATAAATAAAAGTCGCACTCCCATTATTTTATTAATGTGTCTTTTTCATTGTGTAATACTTGGATAATGGTGATCCTAGCTTTGCTTGCATTCTGGAGTAGGAAAAACAAAATAGAGACTATCCTGTTGAGTTTGTGGGGAACAGTTCGGTCTGATGCCTGCCGCTGAGTTCACTAACTGCGCAGTACGACATTACTAATATATCCTCATCACCTAAACTCTTGGCACTTCATTACTGAGCGGTTCTACAGTGATCACTTATCATCAGATGACCCGAATGCTTGTTTGACTTTATAATAAAAAAACAGCTAACTACTAGTCTGTCAAAAATAAGTGATAAAAAATGATATATATATTAGATTTAAGATATATTTTATGATACAAATGTATACTTAATAATATTATTCTATTGTACTTTTCTTATTTTGATTACATACATACAAGAGAGAGTAACATATTTCAATGCAAGTCATCAATATTAATAATACTACAGAAATCAGGAGTCATGTAAACAATTTATAGACTGGAAAGTGTGTGTATGTATGTATGTATTTATGTCTATATTATATACATACATATATATAGAGATTAATGATTAAATAAAGCGAAAGATGCCATAGCATTTAGCATTACCTACCAATTTCATGACTGTCATTTGTAAATCAACAGAGACTACCACTTGCAAGGTTAACAAATACAAATTTGCGTCATTTTTGTCATGTCCTACATATATTTTCAGGACATTTTCCTTAATTATAAATCTGTATATTTCATATTAAGTTAAGTTTACTTCACAAAATTTAGACTAGAATCAGTGTGTATAGTTGTGAGGAAGTGAACTTCAAAGAGATTGGGTCTTTATAAAATACTAAAAGAAATATTAATTTAATAAATATTGCCAGTTAATATTTAGCAATAATTAAAGACCGTCGAGGCGCAGAGGCGTAACGTCTGCCTGTTAACGCGACGCTTTCCGGGTTCGATTCCCAGTCAAAGAAGATAGATTTTTCCAATTTTATTTTCTTGACTCTGGTAACTAAGCAAGGCGCGGCGTTGAGTTCTGCCATTTATCACGCAATGCCTCGAAAAAGACGAAAAGTGGAGAACGGAGTGCCTTAACACTAGTTTCCTTTGGTTGCTGCAGTTCCTTCTGCCTCACGGTAGGGTACCATGCGCGGGATAGAAGAGAGCGTGAAACAAAAATAAAACACCAGCTAACAGTAACTTGAATAATATTTATTATGTACTACACAAGTTATAATGAGGAATGTCTTTATTTACATAGCTTGCATAACTCCAATATAATTTAAATAATGTATTGAACATTTGCATCATTTCAATGACAACTAATCTATCGCAACTTGTAATACTGAAAACGTTTGTTGCGCTTCAAAACAAAAAGATATACTCATCTATGGAATCATCCAAGGCCCATATAATAAATACAACATATACTATGCAATATGTATATATAAATATAGCGAATATTTTTATTTTCATTTATTTAATTTAATTTAATTTAATTTTACATCAACATTGCGTTTACTGTTATTAAATAGCACACAACAAGTTCAAATGAAATGTATAATAAAGTAATCTGTACATAGAAATTTGTTGAAACAATAATATTACAGTTTGACCGACTGGGTCGAGGTGGCCGCGACCATTTGTATACTGGCTCGCTGAAGACGCAGCGGCTCCGGTGACGAGCTCTGGGAAGGATCATTGTACATATTTAGTTCTCACAAGAGACACACATACGTAAGTCTTATATGAGAAAATTTAAAAGATCGACTTAATAACTTATGTCCAACTCACCCTAGCCTATAAAAAAGTAAGTACAAACAGACAACAGTGAGACGTACCCAAGTGTAAATATGACCTAAGCCTTGACGTCGACCATCTCGATGTTGATCTTGTAGAACACGTACGGGAAGTACTCCGACTGGCCGAACCCGAGACCCGCCAGCTCCGCCGTCTGCGGGCAGCGGGCGGGTTAGACGCGAGTGGTGGTGGTGGTGGTGGTGGTAGGAAGAGTGGTGATGATGATAGTGGGAGTGGTCGTGTTGCTAATGATTTAGTAGTAATAGTTGTAGAAAAGTGTTAGTGGTGGTACTGATTATTCATTAGAATGGTAGTGGTGGTCCTGCTGGTGGTTATAAGTAGTGGGTAGTGGTGGTGGTAAAATTATTACCACCAGTTCGATAAAGTTAATGCCTCAGACCTGAGAAGAACCGGCGTAAGAAACTCAGCGGGATATTTTTTAAATGGTCTATTTGACTATTTTACAGCTATTCATTGTTGATAATGTATTGTGAAAGAGATGATGGTGGTGGTGGTGGTGGTGGTGGTGGTGGTGGTGGTGGTGGTGGTGGTGGTGCTACGTACGTCCTGCGCGGCCTGTCCGTGGTGGTGCGCGGAGTGGTCCAGGTGCGCGTACAGCGTCTGCAGCACGTCGCGCAGCTTCTTGGCGCTCTTGCGCGCCGGCACCATCACCACCGCCTGGAAGTTCACCGGCAGCCCGTACCTGGCGACCAGACGGAACTCACTTTCTTTAACACTCTTAAATTTGGCGCCAATTGTTTCCGGCGAGCAAGATAGCACTTTGGATTATAACATTTAAAACCTGAGTAATTAGCTGGTAAAACTTTTTTAGAGAAAGAATTGATTGCATTAAAAAAAAATATTTCATGAAATATAATGAAGACTGATAATGTGTTTACTTGGTTAAGTTTCAAAAAAACAAAATTCAATATCCCCGCTACCTGAGCACAGACTCCACGAACACCCGCAACGCCTTCACATGTATCCAGGCGCAGAAACACTCGGAGAAGTTCACTTTCAACCACCGCACGAGGGGACCCTGTACACATACGCAGCATAGTATATGTTTGAAATCTAAATAATTAGTAACCATCTACCAGATAGCTGAAAAAACTTATTACATTAAGGGCCAGTTTCACCACATTGCTGATAAAGTCTCAGATAGGAAATTTGGTTCTTATCTGGCTTGATAAATATCAAAGTTTGGTTTCACAAGTGTAGTGTAGAGCCGCAACGTCTGCCTGTAACGCGACGGTTTCTGGATTCAATCCCCTGTCGGGGGAGATGGATTTTTCTATTTCCATTTTCTTCGCTCTGACAAAATAGGCAAAGCGCGGCGTTGAGTTCCGCCACTCAACACGCAATGCCTCGCAAAAAGGCGGAAAGCGGGGACGGAGAAAGCAGGGACTAAGAAACGGAGTGTCTTAACACTAGGTTCCCACGGTCCCTGCAGTTCCCTCTGCCTACCCTGCCATGTGCGGGATAAAGCGTGAAGCTAAAAAAAAAAAAAAAAAAAAATACAAGTGTAGATAGAAATATCTAACAAATAAAAACTTGTTTGAACTATGGACTTTTATCTAGTAGACAATATTAAGTACCAGCTTACTATGTGACATTATATACAAAAAATTGGCCCTAAATATTTTGAGTTAATTTATAACTAGAGGTACCATAGAGCTAGTGTTAGTTTCTTAAAATATAATATCAGGAACATATCAAGAACTACTGGCTCGAGTTAAATATTTGCCATATACCCAGAAAAGCAACAATTGAACCCAATATAACTGCAATTAAAGTCGGACATCCTACTCAATATTTTAAATGCGAATGTAAGTTTGTTACGCACACACGAGAAAACTACTCAACCGAGTAATATAAAACTTGTAGTCATACTTTTGGAGGTATTAGAAGTAACATAGGCTAAGGCATTGAAAGGCAATAAAAATATTTTAAATATATATATATATATATATATATATATATATATATATATATATATATATATATATATATATATATATATATATATATATATATATATATATATATATATATAGTGTGTAAAGTGAAAAAAAAAACATTATTTGCCAATGAATTCAATACTTATTTCTATAGGCTATAGTTTCAACACTTTAGATTTTTTCTTGTTTAATCTCTATTGCTCATGTAATGACTCAATGTGAGTGAAGTAATGTAAAAGTTTTCGATCTAATTGTCGTACTTAAAATGAGAATAAAAAACAAATGACTACATATATGTATGTGTGTGTGTGCGTGTACTCACGAACTGCTTCTTCTTGTCGGTGACCAGCTTGGTGATCTCGTTCTTGCCGGCGGCCAGGTCGGCCTCGTTGTAGGAGAACTCGCGCACTATGAACTTGCGCTCGCGCGCGTGCAGCTTGAACTCCTCCACCACCTGCACACGCACGTCACGGACGAATGGAGAACGAGGAAGAAGGAGAAGATCACCGACAGTATATATAGAGTAGTATAGATCAGACGTAAAGCATTTCGGCCATTAGGTTAGGTTATAAAAGGTACAAATTCCATCTCAATCTGCTCACATATAGTTGCAGGTGCGAGTTAAGTTTAAAAGGCACTTAAGTTTATAATAATTGAATCCCAAGGCGTTGAGTCAGTCATACGTTGTCCCATTACAGTACGACGACCTTAAACTTAAACAAGTTAATAAAAGCAGGACTTGCTATATAAAATTCACTACAAAATTGTTTCTTTCGTATGTATTTATAGCTTCATTATAACTAGAAAAACTATCGACCTTCTTGAAGAGCGTGACGGTGTAGAGCCCGTAGTCGTTGTCCTGGTGCACCAGCTGCGAGGAGCGCGGCACTATCATGTCGGTGATCTTCTCGTAGTTCGCGTTCCAGTCGTTGAACATCGATCTGGTAGTGAAGGAAGTCATATTTAAAGGAAACCGCGTATTTATTTGTGATTAAGATATATGTATGAAGAATATATCAAGACCGTCGTGGCGCAGAGGCGCAATGTGTGCCTGTAACGCGACGGTTTCTGGGTTCGATCCCCAGTCGGAGAAGATGGATTTTTCTAATTCCATTTTCTTCGCTCTGGCAAAGTAGGCAAGGCGCGGCGTTGAGTTCCGCCACTCAACACGCAATGCCTAGAAAAAAGCGGAAAGTGGGGACGGAGAAAGCAGGGACTAAGCAACGAAGTGTTTTAACACTAGGTTCCCACGGTCCCTGCATTTCCCTCTGCCTACCCGGCCATATGCGGGATAAAGCGAGAAGCTAAAAAAAAATAAAAGAAAATTAACCTTCCCCTCATGGGAATCGAACCCACAAACCGTCGAGATTACAGGTAGACGCTACGCCTCTGCGTTACGACGGTCCTCATAAGATACATATAAAGAGTATATAAGCAAAGACGTTTCAATGACATAATATATATCTAGGAAAGAAAAAGCTGCAAATTTCTACTGTGCGGTCATAAACACATTAAGGTGTTATTCCAAATATATTTAACATAT
Source organism: Dione vanillae (assembly GCA_037178615.1). NCBI lineage: Eukaryota > Metazoa > Arthropoda > Insecta > Lepidoptera > Nymphalidae > Dione > Dione vanillae. Next base: position 511,752 of record JAZFAU010000242.1, on the reverse strand, counting down.
TAACATTAATAAAGAACATAAATATTTGATATTAATATGGTTACTTTTAACGTTTCCCGTTTATAGCGGATTAGATGGAGGGAGTTTAATGTTAGGACACTTTTGACGTCATCGATAATTGAACAAAAATATAGATTCAAATTATTATAATTTATTATAATTCAATGTATCTGATTTTTTAAAAGTACAAAAATATATAAATATAAACAAAAATACAAGAAATACTTACTTAGGCACTATAACAAGTAGAGTGGTCAAATATTCGCTGTCCAGAATGAAATGTTCCTTTTTAACTAAATCAGCCAAATTGCGAGTGAGAAGACTTCCGCTGTAATAAAGCGAAATTTTCTCATAAATTACTAGATAAACTATTTACCAAAGAAGGCTATAGTCTATAATAGAGACTATTGAGGACTATATGAATAATAAATATATATACTTACGTCTGTTTCTTCTCCAAATTCTGTAAGTTACCCTTGAGAGAGTTGTACGCTGATGATTTCACCTTTAGGTCGGCGTCGATTTGACCCACCTGTTATTTGAAATAAAACTTTAATGTGTACTACATACAAATAAATTGTTTATAAAGAATATTAAAGAAAAGTATCTAAATCTAAATAGTTATTTTTAATATTTAAAAATGAGGACTTGTGTTTTGAATAACACTCAAGTCAGTCAGTCAGTCAGTAGCTAGTAAGACAGATGATAGCAACAGCTATCTCGTCAAAAGTACTGGATAAAACAATAAAATGGCTCCAAAATTGGCGAATTAAAGCCAGCGTTACAAAGCTTGTAAAAGTGGCTTTCACCTTGCATATAGAAAAATACTCTCCATTGAATTTAAGAATACCCATCTACATTCGAATTGTGTATGATATCTTATTCTTCATTCTCCATCTCGACCGACGAATGAAATAAATATATTAAAAGAAATCTGAAGAATGAAATAAAATAGAAAAGCCTGCTGTGGCTACTGGGTCTGAAACTATATACAGAGTGTATCTGATATCACGGTCATTATCAAAACTACTTATAGAGAAAAATATATTGAGGCCATATACAAAAAACTATTTAATAATTATTAATAGTTTAGGTACAGCACCATTTTTTCCATTTCACGATATTTATACAAGCTGTGTAACGCGTGAGGTAGACATTATTAAACATGAATGACGAAAATAATGACAAAAATACTATTAAACGTTGCCAATCTCTCACCTTTCATTCAAAAAAATAACCAATAGAAAAAGAGATATATCTCTGTCCCGCTCTCACAGTACCGTGTACGCTTCCGTAATACTTGACAAATGGCGTTTTATTTTAGAACAATAATTTAAATATTTATTTTGTTTGAAAAAAATATTTTTTTTATTTTTGAAAATTTTACTTCTTTCATAATTTTACCAAGTTTATAAAGGCTAGTTAATACTATGCTTGAAATTAAGGTCGTCATTACATCCACACCTGTATATACACGCACACACACATGCACGCACGCATGCACGCACGCACGCATGTATGCACACACACAAATGTAACTAAAAAATGAGAACAATTAAAATACTAAAATGGTTCTTTATATATATATATCAAAATATAGTTTAGTTTTCGCGTTCTAGCCTTATCGTGATTTTGCGAGATGAACAGTCAGCCTGCAACATGTATAACAAACCTGTTTACTGATGATATCGGCGATGTTGCGAAGGCTCTGCTTTATGGGATACTTGGCCATGTCCCATTGGAATCGAGTCAGATAAGTTGGTAGATCGCCTGAAATACCATCAAAATGGGTCAAATACACTACAAAAAATCGATACAAAACAACTTCAATATATTTTTTCAGGGAATTTTATTTAACGTTAATTAATCATTAAACAAATGATTTTGGTCAATCATTAATTATTATTATTTCAATACAAAATCTAATAGGACAGCTTAAAATTAAAGCATTTTATTATTTTGATTTAATTTATTAATTTGAAAAAAAAACTAAAAATTTCATAGTCAAAAAATAATAATTCTAAGAAAAATAAAAAAGCAATATTTTTTAAAAAAAATAAATAGAATATCTATGAAATATTTAGTTTCAATAGTATTAAATTGTTTTAGGTATTTCTTAAATGAAAATATTTTAAACAAAACATTTGTACTTAATCTGTGATGACAGTACAAGGAACGGGTGGTATAAGTAGCGAAATAACCATTTATTTTTGTGTAAATGCTGAAAAAGAGTAACAAAAAAAAATAAAAAAAGCTAAACAAAAATGTGTATAATAATAATAAACATTTTTTTTTAAATAATACATCTAATATAGGCACAGACCATGCAATTTATATATACATATATTTACTTTGATAACACAACATAGTTGTGGGCCATTTAAACTAACATTACACTAATATATTTAAACAAAATGCTGCAAATGCTTTTTTATCTGTTAACTTTGAAGTCTTCGAACGATATAGAAAAAAAAGCATTTGACAGTTGACGTACCCGGAGTACCTATATAAAAGCATGCATCATACTTAACTCCCATGCACAAACCTCGTAAATCTATACAGAAAAAAACTAAAACGTTCACTAAACTAACAAACAACAGCGACTAACATTCGACATACATACAATTATATAATATAATTATAGTAATAAAAATAAAACACTTTTAAAAGTATCAAAATTTCATTTCAAGCACATTTTTTTTACAACTTACAGTTTTACAGATTTTAGATTATTAATTTATTAATATGGTGGCGCAGCTGGGAAGCGCCTCGCCCCGATTTGACGTAGGTTTCATGCCCATAATTTTGTTTTTTTCTATATGGTTAGTCAACAGTTAAAGTGGTTCTCACCTAATAGTGTTGTCACTAAGGCGATAAGATAATGGATATATATATATATATATATATATATATATATATATATATATATATATATATATATATATATATATATATATATATATATATATATATATATATATATATATATATATATATATATATATATATATATATATATATATATATATATATATATATATATATTTGTTGGTGAGTTGTATATCCGCGAGTAATGTGTAAAGTATATGTTTTTAATTTTAATAGAGATGCAAAAATTATGACTTAGAAATGTAAATAAAAAAAATATTTCTCGCATCGCGTCAGGAATAGTGTTAGAACTGTTTTAACAAGGTCGAATGTAAATATATTATTAGACACAATAGATGAATATATGCGTATAAAAATACAGGGAAGTTATAATATTCTAGCTTAAAAAATTATAGCTGAACTGAAAATTTGCAACATAACAAAAAAAAAAAAACAAAAAAGGTACATGTGTGCCAGAATGAAGATGATAAAAAAAGTTTCCAGTCGTAAATAACGAAAATAATTGAATTTGGATTTGCAATCACAATATTTCTAAAACAGTTGGGTTTATAAGTACAAAAAAAAAGTTAAAAAGAATAGCATTTTGTACTCATAAACAATAGTTAATTGTAGCCGTCAAAAGCAACATTCACAGAGTGACGTGTTAAAAGGACGTACAAATTTTAGGTGATCTACCCAAATATTTATGCCTTGTAGCGTCAGCCTAAACTTTATTGTCTTTGATTTAAAAAAGTATTTTTTAATTAAAATATGGGTAATAAGTGAAAATTCAGGATGGCGCTTTACCTAGCTTCTAGCGCCACCTGTCACCAAAAACAAAGTGTAACTCAGAATCTGTCTGTAATATACGCAACCACTGCCTCACGCGTTAAAAAAAAAAGATAAATACAGATAACGTACAACACAGGTAGCGCTAGCGCTATTAAAAAAAAATATTTGTGACAATTAGCTTGATTACGACCTTTCAGATCTAAGAAGCGTTTTGAACAGTATTTGAGACTCGTTGTATAGTTTTTAACTTCATCAGCATCAACGTAACGTAAGCTTACTTAAAATAAACTTGCACTTGCACGATTCGCAAGAGGACGCAGATTCAAATCCCGCTACATTAAAATTTTTATGTTTACTTTAAGCATTATATTTATCCTCAGTATGGATTAACACTTTAATAATAATAAAACGTAAGCTCGTTTGTTTGTTTGTAAAAAGCCTCAAATCCCGATCAAATGGGACAAAGGATTAAGGGTTAGGAGTTGTTCCTGAACCTTCATTCAGGACGTGGTGCGGCGCGTGGTCTTCCTCATCGTCCTCGTCCCAGCGCGGCGAGCTGCGGCCGCTCGAGGGTTGCGAGGGGTGCGCGTCACACGAGTGCTCAGAGTATGCAGAGTCGCAGGCCGGCGACGTGGGCGTAGGAGGGGGTTCCCCCCCGCCGGGGTCCGCGTAAGAGTCCATGCCTGGATTCCGCAGATTTGTTGGCAGATTTGTTGGCAAACAGGCTGATCGAGCAGCCTCCTTTAGTTTTGACTTAGTCATACAAAAAATCTGGCCGACTCTATTTTGTTCGTGCACTTTTGCACTTCGCATTTGCGAGTTCTCTATCAACTCTGCAAAACATTTTGTCCTATTTACCATATAACTTACACGTTCGTTTGAACATGTTTTATGACGGCCATAAATTTATTTCAATGTTCATCCTTGCTTGCAGGATCCATTATAATTTTACAACTTTTACGCTTTCCTATCGTTAACGCCTAACGCTTTAATGAACCAAGGATTAAATAAAAATGTAGGATTTTAGTAGAGGATAGGATTGAAAAAAAATAATTAAATAATAAAATAAAAATAAACTAAAACTCAATTACAAACTTAAATAATAATAATAATAATAATAAAAAGCAAGAAGCATGGACGATATGTAAAGCTTCATATGACTAAGCTATGAATGTTTGTGAGGCAGTGATTGCGATAGTTTATTGTACCATTACAAACTATATATATGTGCAACAGTTCCCATCGATACGATCTATGTAAATATTATAATAAATTCACATTTCCTAAACAAACATAAAGAAAACCTCAAAGTAGTAAAAGAACATACACATGTTACAGTATACGGAGAAACCAAATTTATCATATTTAAACTGTTATGAATAAAAATGTTTACAACGTGGTGTATAACAATGTATATACAGTAAACAACTTGGGCGAAATATTGACGCATTTCGTGTATTGATCATACTATAACATAATAAACGGAGTTTAAGATGAAAAGATTTATTAACACATCATGGGCGCTACACCTTGGTAACGGCGAGTATATTGCGTAATTCAATGTCAGATAAAAGATTACTCGAGCATTTATCTTAAATTGTAATATCTAAAATCTTTTAACTGTCTCTCATTATTTATATATATATATATATATATATTTTTATTTTTATATGTGAAAATATTTCCAATATATAAAGTACTACAAAAAAAAAGCTTAAAAGCGAATGATCCTAATTAATCGTTCACATCGTTTAAACATGATTGCCGAAATAAATAAATATGTAGCAAAAATATGTATACACATTTCAATTTAGAACTTACAAAAGCTCTATGACGTAAGCTCTATCACAATACATTTCAAATACATACAACATTACAAAAATATTACTCACTTCCGCAAATTTTTTTCCATTTTTCACACACTGAAATGCAATTCCAAAACTAACATTCCATAATCTAAGTGTATATATGATCTAAGTACCAAAAAAAACACAGCCCGTGAACGAGAAAGCTAAGGATAGTATTACAACAGTTTGTCTTATTCACGCAGTCTGAAGTTCAAGTGAATATTATTAATAAATCAATATATAGTATAAAAAAGCTTAAAGAAAATCATAAATTTATTAACTCTTCCAGTTGTATCTGGGCTTTATATGGATTTTAGAATGGAAAAATCAATAAAAGATGGATACGGTGGCGCAAAAACATCTGCTACTATGTGATTAAAGTAGCTTATTACATGGCATATGTAAAATTAAAATCTCATTCAAATAAACATAAATAAAAAAGATTTAAGCAGTGAAATTACATCTAAAACAGTTCGATACTGTTCGAAGTTCGCAAATTCTACCAGTCCGAAATGTTCATGTAATTTCAATACTAATTTTGTATATTTTTTAATTATTTTAAAATTATTTAAGGTTTTAATCAGTCCCGTAAAGATAAACCTTGAACGAAAATAAAAAAAAACACTGTCCACTGAACATTCTTAGCTTAAAATAATTTGAGGCTAAAATTCAATATATATGAATGGATGTGTAACGAATCTTTACTTATTCAAACAGCGTCTTTCTTTTTACTTTTGACTTTCGTTTTTACTTTGAAATGTTAATTTTAGCGTATGTGCTTATAAAGATTCGTTGAGTTAATATTTTATACAAAATATTCATAGAAATTAGTGATATATATGTGTGATTATTCATAAAAAAATGTTATGTGTGTGTGTGATGCTTGACACCAAATCATAGATATGTATATACAAAGTTTGAACAAACTGACTGTGCAATATGTGTAATTAGCAAATAAAACATATACATATTGAAAAAAATATTACACCAAATAAAATAATAACCAAAAGTTCATAAATACATCATGTCATGTCAGTGACCAGTAAATAAAATAAAAGAAACGTGCAAAATAAATAATAATTTGAAAATAAAATAAACTCAAAATTAAAAAAAAAATAAAAAAAAAAACATAATGAAATGTCAAAGACCACCGAAAATCCAGCGTCATGCTTAAATCTTTCGCACTACTCTGTGCTTTTAAGTTTTTTTTTTCTAACTGGTATCATTGTCTATATTAATTTAGTTCTCATGCTGGCAACATTATTCTGTTTTCAATTAATTAACCATAGCTTTATATTCGCTAATCAAATCAAGATTCCCCAAACATGCTACAGAATGTATAATCTGTCTATAACTTGAATATGTCATGCATTTTAAATATGCCTCAAAAGTCAAAATATTAACACTAAGTTTCTAGTACATATCGTATTTGTCTAGATCGTGAAGAATTCGGCGTAAATGGCACTAAACAAAGAAGATTTGTTGCTTTAGTGACAATAATAATTAAAGATTCATTATATTTAAATATATAGAAAATGTTTAATGCCATAATAAATGCATTTTTGGTAAAAATGGAAAATCTGACTTACTGTTGTTTGCCATCAGATTCTCGTGCAGCTTATCACGTTGATCTTCTAATACCTGTATTTAGGAAAAAGCAGTTAAATCGTTAAAATATAACGAAAAATCGATTCTGATACTCGAAACTGATACTCGATATATATACAGCAAAATAAACTATATGCATAGTGCAATTACTGTATACCACAGATATAATCAAAAACAGTAAATACTTAAACCAAAAGTAATTATTTATAAAAGTAAATCATGTTCACTAATACAATGTTATTTCTGACAGATGTTGATGTTAACTCAAAATTTATGGGCTCTTAAATCTTTATTGGACATGATAATTTAAAACTGTTTCTGAGAAAGAAAGAATTAAAAGCAAAATTTATATAAAAAATCTATTAATTCTATTTTGTTCAGTGTTGATAGAGAATGTTGTCTTAGTTAATTTTTTAGCAAAGATCTTTGCATTATAGAGACTATAAACGTGACTATAAACATGATGAATATGGGTTAGATTAACATTTTGTGAAATGAAATATTTAATTACTTCACTAGTTCAAAATAGAGTACACTAAACAATTTAGGCTTTATACATTAATATTTATATAATATGATTTCTGTTCTTGCTACTAAAGATATTTTTTGTTTATTAACGCCGAAACATATTTATAAAGCAGAATTTGATTTCTTAAATTTAATATTTAGTATTAAAATTTAAGATATATATTATAATATATATAGCTTTTTTGTTTATAGTAAAATAATAATTTTAATTACTTTAGCCTAAATTTTATTTTTTTTTAATATTTAAAAAAATTACCATCAACAAGTAAATCACACATTAGACAAATAAGGAAATTATATTAATTTAACAATTATATATAAATTCTGCCAGTGTGGTGGTCATTTAACCGCATAGAAAAAGTTAAAGCAAATAAGAGTTCATATAATTATAAATATTAATTTACACAAATTACTAATATTATATAAAGTATAAGTAACTTACCTCACCAAGATACTGAGCTACTTTCCTAGTGACACCTTCAACAAAAGTATCTAGCTTGCCGAGGTCATCAGACAATCCCACCAACTGATCCAAAGTACCAACCTGAAGAAGGAATAAACATTATTTGTATGTAAAGATTAAATTACGATCTAGTGTATAAGCAGTCTTTTCATGTTAAAATGATTGAGTGTAGTCTTGACATGTCATTATATAAAATATCTTAAAAAATCAAACAACATGCATAGAGTATATTCATTACTTTTATTACGTATTTATTTTAAAAATATACAAATATATATTTAATTATAATAAAATCACAAAAATTATGATTAGTTTATTTAAAAAAATTATTTAAACTGGAAGATATATGAAAAATATCACATTGTAATCTGATAAAATGTCAAACTAAAATATGATTATAGTTTTTATAACAAGATCAATTAGTGTAGTTTGACTTACCTTTAGGTCAGGTATAGGGAATTTGTAGTTAACACTGAGGTTGCCTGATTTAGTAGCATTATTCAAGGTGTCCCAAGTCTGTTGGCAGGTTTTGTCGCCAGGGGCACTGATTAGCCAATATTCACTCATCTTGATCACTAAAAATATAAGAAATGTAACAATTTAAGTGTATATCACCACACAAAAATCTTTAAAAGTATAATATGGAAATTGCGACGATACCACGGCTTTTACATATCTAACAATAATAAAATTGAACGTCTTGTCTGGATAATCGATTTTATAAGTCCTACGTCCATGGATGCAAGACGCTGTATGGTATTTATAACGCTATTTTCGCACTTTATGATGCAGTGAATCAATACTGAGTCCAGGCTAGCGGCGCCCACTCGGCAGTCAGACAACCTGGCGCCCGTCCCGTTTCACATAAGAATATTACCCTGTTTCCACCCCAACGTACACCCTTGCCATCAATTTTGACAATTACAATCGCGCGCAAATACATTTTACAACCGTTTATATCGTTCTATTAGATACAATTATTAATTATACTCACCCGGCGTTTAAAATTTAATGCTGTTTAACACTAAATAATTGAAACAGCAATTTTTTGGTGAAATCACAAGACGATACGGGGCTAGCCCTACAACACCGCCATGAAAATTCACGTGATGCTGTGCTGCCATCTACAACATATTGTATCGGACAGCTGATTTACGTCAATTGTCTATGGAATATTATGTATGCAAAAATTGCCTTAAATTTTACTAACCAAAGCTTTTTTTCTAATTAATATTATTACAAAGTTATATTCTTGTATAATGGCATGATTATATATGTAAATATTAATTACACTATAAATTATGTAGTAAAATAAGATTGTTACAATTTAGTTTATTGTTTTTTGAAGTAACGGAGGAATGTCAAAATTTAATCGAATCCATGTGACTTCCAGCATTAAATTAATTAAAGGTTTTTTTACAAATAACATATAGGAACTATTTTTATTATATCGCAATAATTTCATGCAAATATAGTACGTTCAATATCTGGATAACAAATCTGATTTAGATATTAATTTTTAAATAATTAAACTGTAATATTAATCGTTATATTTTTAGTCTGTACTTCGTGTCTAGGTATATGTCAATTTTGCATAACAAAACTGCTTCTAATTTGTGCGAAAATGAGGATATATAGTTATTTATGTAAAAAAGTGGGCGAACTTACTGTTAAATATTCAAATTTACCAGAATCTTATATTAAACGTAGCTATGAACAGGTATTTACATTTATTCTACATATTTTTAATTGATTTTCAATTAAAATAGATAAACATAACCTATTGTTATTATTTTTAGGTTTATTGGAAAAATCCATCAGGGTACCCTCAATACCCTGCCACGCAAGTAGCACGTAAGAAATTCCGCTTCACCACTAACAGACCATGGACCATGCAGTTTGACAGACAAAATGAACGAACTAGACTTCGCAAGAAAGTGTTTATAGAACCTGTTGGAGAATGGAGTTTCTTTAAGTAAGCCTTATATGAAAACAATAGTTTTTATTAAATTTACACATCACAGCCATTTATAAGCTTACTTGAATCTTAATAAAACTGATAAAAATAGTTTTACTGATCAACTATTCGTAACACATATCACACGTTTTGCTGTATGAAATTGAACTTAAAAGACCTAAAAGACGCAGACAGTAGAGAACAAAGTGCAGTTTTAAATTTCTTTTGCTCATTGCATGTGTATTATTATTGCATCCTTTAAATTAGACTCGAACTTTTATCATCTAAGCTTTGGAAGGATAAGTATAATAAAACAACTTACATTATTATAATATTGAATATATTACATTAATATATACATTATAATATTGAATTAAATCACTTTACATTGCTGAATTCTGCTTAGGCGTCATATAAAACAAGCACATCATGTTTAGTTTACTATATTTTGCATTTTCAGGGGTGACAGAGTAGAAATATTGGTAGGAAAAGATAAAGGCAAGCAAGGTATTGTCAGTCAAGTTATACAAGAAAGAAATTGGGTTATTGTTGAAGGACTTAATACTCATTTGAGAACTGTAAGTTGTTTATTATTGTTTTGTAGTAATATTAATTTTTGGTGCTGTTGAGTTACTCAATATAATTTTAAACAGAAATACAGAAATACATATTTAGTTTTTACATAAGAAATATTTGAACCATTTTTTTTATTTATCAGTGATATTTAGTAGTAAAAATGTAGATTTGTATTGTGTTGTGAATTCAATTCCCACTCTAAGAAGATTTTCGTTTATACCACTCTGGCAACTAGGTAAAGCACAGTCTTGATTCTGCAACTCAACTCACAATGCCTTGAAAGAAGGAAGCAAGAAATGGATTGTCTTAACAATAGGTTCCCACGGATCCTTTGGATCTCTCTGTCTACCATGCTATGAGCGGGATAAAGCTAAAAAAATGTTTAATGATACTATACTTATATTACTATATTTACCATATAATTTTTAGGTGGGAAAAGATAAGGAATTCCCAGGTATAACAGTTCAGTCTGAAGCACCATTACTAGTGACAACTGGAGTTAAATTGGTTGATCCAGAGACATTGAAGCCTACTGAAGTAGAATGGAGATATACTGAAGAAGGTGATAAGGTAAAATGTTGTTATTTCTTAAAATATTATGAACTTCCTTTTGTCTGTCGCTTATTATTTTTTTTTTCTTTCACATAACATTTTTATTATTAGTTTATTAAAATTCCTCCATAAAGTCACTATAGTACAGGAATAATTTTAGGCATATTTTTATGATTTTTAAATTGTTAATCCATAGTAAGGAAAAACATAAAAATTTTGATGGAGTTTGGATAAAGTACACATATTTTAGCAGTCTGCTGCAAAATATACATGCGCTCTGCATATTTTGCATTAGGGCAGGTTCAAAACCATGTGTTCAAATTTGTATGTTTTTGTGAAGTATTTTTTCTAACTTTGAAACATTCTTTTGGAGATTGTGGCTTTGAGCTACAAAAAAATTATAAGTTTAACAGCTAATGTATCTATTAGCTATTTGTAGTTATAGTTCAATACTTTCTAATAATATTGTTGAAGAGGGAGTATATAATAATAATTAAACATGATAATTAATCTGAGTGTGTAAATTATGAAAATTCTAAGCTTTTTATGCTATATAGAGTCTGGCTTTATTGTGAATGGGTATGATTAGTATTGATGTTGTGTTTAAATAATATAATTTTTTACTTACATTTATTTATTGAGCTTGGTAGTAAGACAAGACAGTGTGACAAGTATTTTGTTATGCACTTACCCAATTATTTTATCTTTTAACATAAAAAAGTAAACAATTGATCAAATCAACCAATGGAAAATATTGTAATAGTTTAAGTTAAGTTTATGAAGGTTAATTGAGTCATATGTTTTTTTCTGTTATGTGTGCATTGTGTTTTTATTCAATAAAGTTATTATTATTATTATTTAATCATATATATATAACAATTGGTTATAAGATTTTTCATTTGAATAGCCTCTTTTATGCAACATAAATGAGGTGTAGAACTATTTGTCATCTCTTTTCTATTTTGACTTACCATTTCTTTTATAAATATTATTATTATTTATAAATGTTTTATTTAATACTTTTAAGGTGCGAGTATCAAAATCCAGTAGTCGTATAATACCTATACCGAAATCAGCAGAAGAAACAATGGACTACAAAAGCAAGGAGTTGTATGTGGAGAATGTACAAAAAGATACAGCAGCAGATGATGCTACAAAGGTAACTAACTAAATTAATGTCATAAAAAAGTTTTTACATGTCAATTTTTCATATATTCTCAAATGAATGCACAGTTTTAACTAGTGTTTATAATAGTAGGTAATATTATAAAATAGGTAAGTCAAAATTTAATAAGTTTGTTTTTTTTTAAACGATTTATTTATTTTGATAATTTAATTATCTTTTCAAGTTAAAATACTATTTATTAAGTATAAGACAAGTGAACACTAACTTCTGCCAAAGTAGCATAGATATATGACTTTGTTATTCAATTTTTCTTTGTTTAGTATAATTTTTGTACTAGGAAATCTGTATATCTGGCTCATTCATATTTAAGCATGAACGCATTATACAGGACATCTTAACATAGATATATATTTACATATACATAATATATAAATATATTATTGATTACAATTATCTTCCAGATTACATTTCAACCAAAACTATGTACATTTGAGATGGACATAATGGAGTCTATGGACATCAGAGAAGACAGAGCACCGGCTCCGTCCTACTGGTATTGAATAATTAAATAATGTTTTTAATTGTAATATAGTTCAAGTTTAATGTTATTGTGGTTAATAAATTGTGATAGTTTATTTTGTGTATTATTTATTTTTACATACATTTTCATATGGACATTTAGATTATTGATATCAAAATTGTGTTGGGTTTTTATTTAATCTGTAAATAAAAATTAAAAGACACTGCTTTTTATTTCTCGCTTGTATTGATGACATTGCGTGTTGAGTGACGTAACTCAACGCCGCGCCATTTTGCTCCTAGTGGAGAAATTAAAATGACTTGTAGCTACAAATGGATATGGAACCCTACATAGTTATTCTACATTTACAATCAAATTAAATTATCTATTATAAATTAAACGTGCGTATTATAAATTAAACGTGCGTGCTGAGGTCTAGAAATAAATTAACAAAAAGCTTTAAATTTAAGATTGTTTAATATTCTGTTTCTTTAATCATTGTGTGGGTTTTTGGGTAAGCGGGTGATTAGCCCACTATACCTTAGCCCATTGGTGGAGCTGCCACCTTGGAGCCGATGGCAGGGCAGTAGCTAAGGGGGCCCTGCCTTAAAATCACAATGCCCTACCTTAAAAATACCAAAACTAAGATAAAATACATTATTTGTCTACGCATAGCTATTGAATGTACCTTTATCACTTTGGAGTGATCGATTTAGGGACCCGTCTTTCGAGGCCAGATAAATTATAATATTTTTTTACTTCCGCCCTACCTGTAACCAATGCTGCCCTACTTCAAATTCGACTCTAGCTACAGCCCTGGCCGATGGGCCGATGGTCGGGGACGTGGATGACTCGGACTTATTAGGGCTCTGCTTAACTGTGTTCCGCCACTAACACAGCAGATGGTTCCTTGGTATTTTGTAGGTAATGCTGTTCTTACAGCGATTCCCACCTAGACCAAAACCCTAACTTCCCCCCTCCCCCCTGAAGCTGGAGGGACCGAAGAGGACATCGCCTCGAGAATCGCCAAGGGAAGAGCAACCTTCGCACAGCTGCGCCCCGTATGGCAATCTCGGAAATTGACTAGGAGTGTTAAGCTCAAAATATTCCAGTCCAATGTTAAGACCGTTTTGCTATACGGGTGCGAAACCTGGAAGGTCGCAAAAGACTCTCGCGCCAATTTCAAGTCTTCGTTAACTGTTGTCTTCGCCGCATTCTCAATATTTACTGGCCCGAGAAAATTTCCAATACACAACTCTGCGAAACTCCGATCGACCAGCAAATCAAACGTCGCAAGTGGGGATGGATTGGCCACACGCTCCGAAGAGATCCAGATCATATCCCTAGGCAAGCCCTAGACTGGAATGTTCAAGGCAAACGAAAACGTGGCCGCCCTAAACTGAACTGGCGTCGGACGGTCGCTGCAGAGGTGGCAAACATAGGGAGGCTTGGAGCGAAGTGAAGCGCGATGCTCAAGACCAGACGGGATTAACAACAACAAAATAAATCATCTTAAATTACCATTACTTTGACGTGAAACAATAGGATATACTAATTTCACTATTTGATTACTGTAACACGTTAATAATTACGCGCGCCGCCAACAGATGGCGCCGCTCGTCCCTACATCGCGCTATCGAAGTGTGTTCCCGCGTCGCATATATGGCCGCCGTCGCGAGCCTCGTCTCTTCCAACGTGACATAACGAAGTGAAATTTTTGTGACGTCTACTTAATAGTAGATGTTTTATAGTTATTATATACACATACTTTAACATGGTTTAGCTAATCTTTTGTATGGTGGAGTTATTTAGCGTTAAGTCACTCCATTTTCTATGTAAATTCGAGACAACATGTGTTGTCCATTAAAATTTTACATTTGCTTTGCATTTATTAGAGGACGCAATTTTATTTTTGGGACATAGGGAGTCAATGGAAGCTTAACCTCAAGTTTGTGGGGTCGCCATACTTGTCATTTTGGGAAAAGGGGGGAAACATTTTTTTTGCAATATCTCTTAAACTATGCGTTCGCGGGATAAAGCGTTAAGTTAAAAAATATATATTATTAGTACAGATTCAGTAAATAGACTAAAAAGTAATAAGACGGTTCAAAAGTGTTTACAATTAATCTAATTGTATAAAAAATTGAATTTGAATTATGAACAGAATAATTTAAGTCATTTGTTAGTAATTTAGATTTTAAAGTGAAATTTAGTACAAAATGCCGGTCAAGTAACTAAAACCAGCGTATAATCGTGTCTGGAAACTTTTAACCCAGGTTATTGATATAAATATATACAATAATATAGTATTAATAGTATTTACATTACCAACATTCACACAGTGCATGGATTTTTTATCAATGCACCTAATTACTTGATAAAATTATTTATAGCTTTGTTGATAATTAATATATATTACTTATATAATTTTAATTTTCAGCTTCACGCTTAATCCCGTATATATATATAGCGAGATAGGCAGAGAGATTCTCTAAACTCTATCGTCTCCGTTGTAAATTTCCTAACAAAATAAGAGATTTGAGGACCGTCGTGGCGCAGAGGCGCAACGTCTGCTAGTAACGCGACCGTTACTGGGTTTGATCCCCAGTCGGAGAAGATGGATTTTTCTATTTCCATTTTCTTCGCTCTGGTAAACTAGGCAAAGCGCGGCGTCGAGTTCCGCCACTCAACACGCAATGCCTCGAAAAAGGCGGAAAGCGGAGACGGAGAAAGCAGAGACTAAGCAACGGAGTGTCTTAACACTAGGTTCCCACGGTCTAGGTTTGTGGTGGAGAGATTTAACTTAAAAAAAATATCTCAACTCTTTTGGTAGTTTATTATTAGTATATTAGTATTTTTAATGAATAGCAATAGATTAAATAATATTCTTGTAGTACGAGATCTTAACGTCAAACCGAACTGGAATTGAATGAAATATTTACTTTTCATGATTTGGTTAACTAAAAATGATTGAAAACAGAACAGAACAAAATAAAATAGATTAGTGCCTCTTAGATTCTTATTTTCCAAGAAACGAGTACCCCTGCTACTAAACCTATAAGTTCTTATATACTTCCGTTGTTTTGATAACAGTGTGACCGGGCGACATGATATTAATACAGATAAGGTATCGAAGGTATATATAATAATAGTTTTTTTTTTAATACTTATTTTGGTTGACTAGATCAACGGCATGTGAAGCTTTTGGCTACGGAAACTTATTGAAATAGTATAATTGCATCGGGTTTTCATCTCTATAACGCTTTTTATGTAATTTTTACTACTAACGATCATTGTAAGGTTGTTGTTGCCTTGAGTTTTGAAATCGACGTGTGTGTATGACAAATGCAGACTTTAAATGTCTCCAGAAAAAAGCATTGATCAGCCTGCGTGTACTTCAATCTTATACCTGTACCAAGAGGCCATGTGAACTCCTGCATGAAGAGGTTGACAAAAGTGGGCAAAGCGAAGGAGATACGAAAGAAACCTTACAACAACAAATAGCCCGGTTAATAAAATTTCTACTGTACAAGTAATTAAAAAATACCTGTTAATATCGATTAAATATTTAGGCACCTACGTCATTAGCACGTGTTGAGGTCACGATGTTACCTTATCTCAGTCTGCAGATAGTCAGTATTATCTAATCGAATGACAATTTCGTCCTTCAAAACATGCCAAGGTCAAACACTATTTGGATGAGAAAGTATCGAAAATTTATGAATTCAGTTGTAAATTATTTCAAAATATTTAGGACTTATTTACACTTATTGTTTAACTTTTAAGTAAGTTCTTTCTCTGTTTTTTTTTTTCTTTTTGTGCAGTTTTCCGATTTATTTCGATTTCCTACCTGCTAGTGGGTAGAAAGGACTTATTATAAAATGCATAAATAAGCAAAGTAAAAAAAACCCTTATTTAAAATAACCTTTTATAAATACATTGACATACATTTTTTTAAATAACTTAATAAAGCAAAAGCGCGGCGTTGAGTTCCGCCACTCAATACGGAATGACTCGAAGAAGGCGGAAAGCAGTGAACGGAGTGTCTCAACACTAGGTTCCTACGGTTCATGCGGTTACCTCTACTTACCCTGCCATGTGCGGGATAAAACGTGAAACTAAAAATAAAACTTAGTATAAAAATGTAAACATTTTTATATCCACGGAAAGCTACCACAATTTATTATAGTATAATATATTTGTAACTCTATTGAAATAAAAATATATCATATATAATTTTCATTATCTTTATGAGTATTCAATTTAATATGTTGTATGTTAACATAATGTAGTAACATAGCAATCTCATATCACGCTTTGTACTTTTTAAAAGCTCCGTATTAAGAGCTTAACCTTTTATCTTACTTGACCAAGAAAAAGCTATGCTAGGAAAAGCTTATGACTGCAAACACCCTGGATTGTATATAAACTCAAACTAAAACCGTGCCACAGTTTTATACTCAATCAAAATCAAAATCAAAATTCATTTATTCATGTAGGTATCACAGATACACTTATGCACGTCCATATTTTTCTACTACCATTTCGGAAAGGTGCTTTGTCATGGAGGAGAAGAAATGGCGAAAGAAACTCCTCAGCACATCTTTTAAATTAAAAAAAAAACAATTATACATACATCTAATGTATTACAAGTATCGCCTAGCCTGAGCGGAACTGGTTCAGAACTGATTAACTCCATGCGTCTTTGTCATTGATATAATCATCAACCCTATAATAACCTTTGCTAATAAGTTGTGCTTTTGCCCGTTTTTTAAACAATTCTATTGGCAAGTCGCGTATCAATTTCGGAATTTTATTAAAAAAAATTACGCTAAGCCCTATAAAAGAACGTTGAACTTTAGTCAGACGATACGAAGACGTAATTAATTGATGCCTCCGCCGAGTTGAGCGATTATGAATGTCACTATGAAGCTTGTACATATGTAAATTTTTTTTATAAAGACTATATTATTATAGATATACTGAGAAGCAACTGTCAGTATACCTATTTCTTTAAATTTTTCCCGTAATGAGTCCCGTGACCTCAATTTATAAATAGCCCTAATGGCTCTTTTCTGTAATATAAAGATTTGGTCTACACCGCACGCTTTACCCCACAGTATGTTGCCATAAGACATAATACTGTGAAATTATACAAAGTAAACAAGCCTAGCAGTATCGACGTCAGTATATTCCCTAATTTTTCTAATTGCATAAACAGCTCTGCTCAGTTTATTCGCGAGGGCTGCTATATGAGCACCCCATTTAAGTTTACTATCTAGGGTCACTCCCAAAAAAACTATGGTTTCTTCGATATTTAATTTTTCATTATTTAATTTTAAATTTATATGCATTTTCTTAACGTTTGGTAACGCAAACTCTATGCATTTAGTTTTTTTAGGATTTAAAAGTAAATTATTTATAGTGAACCACTGAGACACATGAGAAAGAGCACTGTTTACGTCGTCAAAATTATTTTTATGCCGATCAGTTTTAAATATTAACGATGTGTCATCAGCAAACAGTACAATATCCGCATGGTTCTTCACATAATACGGTAAATCGTTAATATATACTAGAAAAAGAAAAGGGCCCTGGATTGATTGGCCCTGCGGTACACCCATCACAGCCGGAGACCCCAAAGAATTTGCACCATTGACACTAACTTTTTGAATTCTATTTTTTAAGTAAGACTCGATTAAACTAAGAGCAGCGGTGTTTACACCATAATGACTAAGTTTTAAAAGCAAAGTTTTGTGCTCAACACAGTCAAATGCTTTTGATAAGTCACAGAATACACCAATAGCATTCTGTGAAGCCTCCCAGGCTTCATAGATATGTCGTAAGAGCCTAGCTCCTGCATCAGTTGTACTACGACCTTTAGTAAAACCGTATTGTTCGGGATGCATTAAGTTATTATCATTAAAGTGCGTAAGCATTTGATTAAATATTATCTTTTCAAAAATTTTGCTCAAAGCGGGTAATATAGAAACTGGTCTACTAATACAGTTATTATTGTATTTTGTTTAGCCATGTATATTTTCTAAAAGTTATTAATAAATAAATAAATAAATATTTACTTACTTAACATTGGTAATATTAAAATAAGTACAATAATGATATTATAAAAGAAGTATATTCAATAATAAATTGTTTTATTCCGGTAGGAAAGGTATCTTTTTTTTTAGCTTCACGCTTCATCCCGCACATGGCAGGGTAGGCAGAGCGAACTGCAGGAACCGCGGGAAACCTAGTGTTAAGACACTCCGTTGCTTAGTCTCTGCTTTCTCCGTCCCCGCTTACGTATCTAGACCTTATGATTTTCACTAATCGTACTGCCTTCGTTATATACCTATTATGATAAAGCCTGAGCAAGAGCTAGTAAAAAATGTACTTTTTCATTTACAAATTGGACCGTCATGGCGCAGTGGCACAGCATCTATCTGTAAACGATGGTTTCTAGGTTCGATTTTTACTCGAGAAGAATGTTTTATTTTTTTTTCTGCTTTAAAACGAGACAAACCGCGGCGTTGTGCTCTCTCTCGCTCTCTCTCAATTCAACGCAATAGGCCTCTAAAGGTAGAAAATGAGGAACGAAATGTCTTAACCCTAGGTTCCTTTTGCCTACCCTGCTACGGTCGTGATAGAAACATTCTTTGGAGGATAAATATAAATTATAGGCATTAAACGTGTTTTGTGTCTTCGTATTTTATTATATGTAATGGAAAAGATTATTATTATTACTATCTTTTAAGAACAGCCTGTACGTATTATTAAATGATTAAAGTATGTGTAAAAAATATCAGTACGTACATAGCCCAGTACTATATTAGTACAAATATCTTATCTACTAGCGTCTGGTGGAAAAATATGAATTTAAGTTATTGTTACATTACGTTTACGTTAAAAAGCTACTTTAGACGGCTACTCGTACATGTAATCCGTAAAGCTTTTTTGTATTGCTTAAAAGTGTTTCTAATAATAAAACACGCAATGACTTAGCAATTTAAACCACTGCATGACGTTGATGCATATATATCAAAAGAATAGATCAAAAGCTACCTAATGTTAGAACACTCCGTTCTTCCCTTTCTGCTCAATTTTTTGAGACATTGTGTGTTGAGTGGCGAAAGTCATTGGCGCGCTTTGTCTTCTTATCACAAAATTATGAAAATAATAGTGGGATTTGAACCCCTAGTGGGATTCGAACTCAGGGCAGTCGCGTTTACAGCTAGACGTTATGTCAGTAAGCCACGATGGCCTCAGTTCTTATCAACGCTGGAGCTTTTCTTTTTTTTAGCATCACGCTTTTTTTAGAACATAGCGGGGTAGGCAGAGAGAACCGCAAGAACCATGAGAACCTAGTGTTAAGACAATCCGTTCGCCACTTTCCGCCTTTGAGGCATTGCATGTTGAGTGCCAGAACTCAACACCGAGCTTAGATGCTAGAGTCCTCGAGTGGGAATTGAACCCGCGAACCGTCTCACAGGCAGACGTTACGCCACTAAGCTACTGTATTCCTCATATGTATACAGAAGTTATTGTAGTATTTATTTATATATACATAATCTTAAAATGAATATCTTTCACCGATATCGACAGTTTATCGGTCACGCCATATATACCACGCAGCGTCCACAAGCACTGAGCATGATTGGACGTCATGAATGGAAAACTTATGATGTTCAAATTATTTCGACATAATCCTCAAATTACTTAATTGATTTAATCTGTGTTTGTGTATTTCGATAAATTTTGTGTAGACAATGCTTTATCGTGATGTCTTTGGTTTAAATTGATAAGGTCAAGGAATGTTGGGGATTTTAAAGCATTACAGTATATACAATAACTAGTAATATGTTGATATAATAATCCTATGTTAAAGTAAATAAATATATAAAAAGTTATTTATTTACATATGAATCCAATGACATTGAAACTCAATAATAAAAATTACCAAAATACAATAGCGAAAACTGCATTAAAATCTGTTAAGTTGTTTTGGAGATTAACGTACACAAACACACATACAAACAGATAATAATTAATTAAAATCATTGTATTAGCTAGCTTCTTTAACAATGATAAATGTCAAAATAATATTTTATTTTTGAGTTATTTTTTTGAACAGCGTTTGGGTCGAATTAGCTTAGATTAGATAACAGTCCACCTACCAAGACTCTGTAGTGGCATGCCTAAATGATCCTGCAGCATCCGCTTATATAGGTGAAGAGGATTTCTACTGGGTTTTAGTGGGAAGCATCTGGTTTGAAGAGTCCCACAGTACTATCTGCCTGGACTATATTTGTTTTTTATATGAGTGGCCTACGTTAGACCATTTCCCAATGATAAAAAAGAAGTCCAAAATCTACAGTAATAGCCTATTTATCTAAGATCAGTTATTGCTTTATTATTGTACCTTATTTCAAACTAAATAACTTTCACTTGTACAAGATAATTGATTTAAGAAATATATAAAAAATATGCATTCCGCCAATCAGGTCAAAGAGTGCACTATGATCTTCTTTTAATGTAAACGCTGCCAATCAATTATACATATCATTTGTGAAAATGTTTTAATTTTAAACGCGCACACTTAGAGTGACGATTTTTTTTTTTTACCTAGAATTTTATTTTTGTTACCGTTTTAAAGATTTCGAAGAGGTGAATTGGTGAAAAATGTAGCCCGTGTTCAAACTTCAAGATTTCAATTCATATTTGATTAAATAAATTCTATAATTTCTAACTTCACCAGCCTTAACCTTACCTAAACAGTGTTAAGCTTACAAAGCGCATGTGTTTAGGTCACTACTAGTAAGGAGTGATTTATCTCAAAATAAATTAATTTATATAAACATTTAACAGATACGCACTTGTTTTGCCAGATTGTTTACAATTTATGTATAAAGTTGGATGTCCATAATATTAATTGGTACAGCTGATGTAAGGGCAGAAAACACATAGGCGTGGAATTATTATTATATTACTTACAAATATATGAGGACTGTTGTGGCGCAGAGGCGTAAGCGTCTGCCTGTAAACGCGACGGTTTCTTCTGGGTTCGATTCCCACTCGAGGAAGATGGATTTTTCTATTTCCATTGTCTTCGCTCTGGGAACGTAGGCGCGGGCGCTCAGGGATTCCCGCCACTCAACACTCAATGCCTCGAAAAAGGCGGAAAGCGGGGAACGGTAAAAAGCAGGGACTAAGCAACGGAAGTGTCTTGTCTTACTTAGGTTCGTATGGTTCCTGCAGTTCCCTCTGCTTACCCCTGCTATATATATTCTTGATATTAGGACTTGATTTGCGAACCAAAAGCTGTCGCTTTGCTTGTTACTAAAGCATGAAATGAAAACAATTCATTCCCCTACAAGGTAATCGAAGCCATAAAACCATTATTTCCAAGCCGCAGAAACAGACCTTATGGCGTCACGTAGTAGCGGAGGTGATATATTTGTGCTATATATTTTTACACCGGTTTCATATTGCATTGATAAGATGTACATATTAAGTACTTAATTAAAGCGAAAATAACCTAAATATAGATTAATTTTGCTCTTCAACATACAAGTAGTAAATATTTTTTCATTTTGTGAGACAAAGCCTGCGATGACAACTATCATATTTTTTATATTAAGGTTGTCAATAATTTCAAATTAGTATACATTTAATAATTAACCTGTCATAAACCATTTATGGTTAATTGCTTAAATATTTGTTTTTTTTTTTTAACTTATTTGCTTTGTATTAGTCATAAGTCGATAAACCAACAATATATTAAATTCACTACCACTGATTTTTTTATGGACGAATATATTTGGCGCAGCGGACCAGAACCATCTCCAAAATTGCAAAACAAAAAAAAACCCACCATAATAGGAGACATCTAAAGGAATGCTAATTCCCATAAAAATTTTACCACAATAAATATACAGAACAAAACAGATACCAGAGAAGAGCAAAGCGGAACGGAACAGAATTATAGGCTGGACAGAAAGAACAGAATAGAAAGAATTGAAAATTATTATTGCAATATATATTTTTTTTACTTCACCTTTATAAACTCCGTTACGAACACTCTGTTGATGATCCCTGCTTTTCCCTGTCCCCGCTTTCCCGCCCTTTTTCGAGTCATTGCGTGTTGAGTGGCCTGACTCAACGCGCGCTTTACCCTATTTTGCCAAGGCGCGTAGAAAATGGGAAATAAAAATCCACCTTCCCCGAACTGGGGAAACAGAACCTCGCGTTATAGGCAGACGTTGCGCCTCTTCGCCACAACGTTCCATTCAATCCTAATTCTTAATTAAATGTATGTAAATATTTGGTTTTTTTTTCGAGATTATTATACTTATTCTATACAATTTTGGTGGAAACCAAAACCAAATAGGTTATTTTACTAACATAATTTTCATGAGATGATAAAATTCGTATATGAGTTAGTTTTAGGTAGTGGGAGTCTCTAGGACAGTTAAGTGGGGCGTTATGCATTTTAAAGGGGCCCTTTAAACCTACTTGGGTCGCAAGTTCCCAGCGCTGCTCAGAGGCTCCTCTTCCTACACCGCGATGGCCCGGTGACCCGCACGGTGAATCCATTGAAAGCTAGTTGTTTTCTTCTCATTTCTCTCATTGTTTGTTCAACCCAAATAAGCATTATCTATTTTACAGATTTTAATATACAAATTTCAAATACAGACAGTACAAGCACACTCTTTAAATAGTACGTAGAGAACTATTCCATATATCAATACGAGGATAAGCTCCTCAGCTACATATCAAAATTGGTTGAAATGCATACAATGCCTATCCCTGAGTGGCTTTTTACACTGAATTTCCTTTGTATACCTGTTTATGCAGGTGAAACTGTGACTTTTAAAACACCCTATATATTTTAATCAAAGGTCTAATCCTCAACTATATACAATGTTTTTAATAATCCCACATCATGCAAGTTTTTATTTGACGTATTAAAGATTAATCACGTAGCGCCAATCTGACAACAGTCATATCAAAAATTATTTTAAGTAAAGATGGAAGCAAAAGTAAATAAATAAAAAAGGTATTTTTTAATATGCCACACAACGTCAGCGTCGTCCATAATATGCAATAGAAGTGTCAGATCTTATCCTGTAAGTTTCTGACATGTAAAGATATATTGGTTCGATTTTCACTTTTATAAATATTTTATTTTACTGTCGTGTGTACTTTTTTTGTGGCTCCCTTGAGAACCTAGTGTTAAGACCTACCGTTTCCGAAGTTTTTATTTCACGTATCAATTACACCGAGGCGGAGAAAACGGAGTGTCTCACACTAATTGTTAACTTATCTCTCTTTTTTATACTCAGACAAAGCCAAAGTTGTATTTGCGATATATCACGTACGCCATAGAAGAAAATAAAAAAAAAACTACTCGTTGCTACAGTATCAATGTTCCGTAGAACTACCTGCCCAGTTACAATTTTTTCATTCGTGGTTGAACCGCGGCAAGGGTCGCACGTCCCTGCGGGCGTTAACACCTCTTTTTATTTTTTTTTAAATATTTTTTAGAAATGCTGTTCTATGTATATACTTTCGTATTGTTTTTGCATTGGTCGTAGTATTCTGTGAGTACAGTTTTAATATATTATATTTTTTGTTTTTTTTTTTTTATATAAATTATGTTGGAGAATATTTTCTTTTGGTTATTTTTTATAATATATATATATATATATATATATATATATATATATATATATATATATATATATATATATATATATATATATATATATATATATATATATATATATATATATATATATATATGTTAAGTACATATATAAATATTTAGCCTATTTATATTTTTATTATTATTGAAGGTAGATTTGCTTTATGTTTTGCTTTATGTTGATTTAATAATAACTATTGATTTGTTTAAAAACTCTTAATTATTAACTTTACATTAGTCTATATTTATATATATATATATATATATATATATATATATATATATATATATATATATATATATATATATATATATATATATATATATAATATATATATATATATATATATATATATATATATATATATATATATATATATATATATATATATATATATATATATATATATATATATATATATATATATATATATATATATATATATATATATATATATACATATACATATACATTTTTATAATTAAATGCTAAGTAAATTTCAAGTTACCTAACCAGCTGACTGATTAGACCTAGACCTATAATTACTATACCTTTCTCGTAAACTAGCCCAAGCTGATACGTGCGTAACTCACGTAGAGTACATTCAATTAATGTGTAGTTAAATAATTTTAAGTTAATATAAATATACCTATGGAACATTTGTTTATTTATTGTTTTGAAAATTAAACTACAATATACTAAATGTATATCAAGTAAATTATTTTATTACAATACATTACAAAATATCTGGCCTTTTTATATAAAGAGGAGTACTTAGCAGGCTAGAATTAATTTAGTCTACATGTAAACTGTATATATATATATATATATATATATATATATATATATATATATATATATATATATATATATATATATATATATATATATATATATATATATATATATATATATATATATATATATATATATATATATATATATATATATATATATATATATATGTATATATATATATATATATATATATATGTATATATATATATATATATATATATATATATATATATATATATATATATATATATATATATATATATATATATATATATATATATATATATATATGTATATATATATATACATACAAATTTAAAAACTAGAAACTTTTATTTAATATATTTACTGTATACCTACAGTAAAGACAAACTTTTAAGAAGTTACAAGTATTTTGACATCAAAACTGAGTTACATATTGTTTATAATCATTAAGATCTCTAAAAAAAACAACTTTGCCTTCTTTTTGTTTAAATATTTTTACTTATTTGCCTTATTTTTGTTTAAAATATATTTCTAAGAACACTTTTCTTACAATCGTACACTTATTACGTTTAAAATTACTAAAGAAACTTTATCGTTTACAATTATACAGTTTTTTTTGCATTTTGTTCCGCAATATTTCTATTATATACATTTATTTAAAAAAAATAACAAGTTTTCTTACAATTAATCATTTTTTTTAAATTAATTATCTTATATAAGTATTTCTTTCGATTAATATATAACAATATAAACGATGTACTAAATTAAAAAAATTAGCATTTTTTTTTTAACATTTAACGTTTTTGTAACAATTAGTAGTATAATTACGTCTACGTGACTTCCCTTCACGTAGACCTTTCTAGACAGTTTCAAATAACCCTAATGTTAGAGAGAGATGGCAAATAATATCTCTTAGTTAGACAGAGACAGATGATGCCATGCGTTGGGCGCATGTGCATCGTTTTTTTTCTATTTTAAAGTTCCGTAAATTTTTTCTTTAGTTTTTTTTTTTTTTTTGGTGAATTTCTTTTTGGTCGTTTTCGTAAAATGTAGATATTGTATAGAAACTGTATTACTTGATAAAAAATTTAAATATTTAATTTTATTTCTGGTTTAAAATTTTATATATTCTTTTGTAATATTATTAATAATATATGTGGTAGCATCCCTTCTTTTATACAATATGGCGGTTAGTTATAAATTGTTTTTGAGTATTTATGTATGCTTGTCGAGATACGATTCAAAAACATGTATAATTTTTCTAATAATTAATTACTTATTTTATATTTATTTTTTTAATAAGAAAGCGTCATCACAATTAATCTACTAATATTAATATATATTTCTTAAAATAATAAAAAAATTAAAATAATAAAAACTATATTTTTAAAATAATAATACTACGGAACACTCACCTACAAAAACGCTTCATACTTGACTTGCTCCCTAAATGTATACTTAAAAATCCCTGCATTGAGATAAAGGGAACGTGTTAGAAAGAGAGCAAAATATAATTAACCATAAGTTCGAAAGAGACGGAAGATATCACGCTGCGGCTGCATGCGAGGTGAATGTACGATCATATTCGGTAGAGGAAACCCCTTATATAGGTCACGTTTGTTTACTAACAAATATTTCGTTTATTTTTATTTATTGTAATTAAATATTTAATTGTAATTAAGTATATAAATATATAATATATGTGGAAGGTTTTAAAGTGATTATTACATATATTATGTTGTATATTGAACCTGCAACCGACTCTTTATAGTCAGACGCTACTACATCACGATGGCGTATAATTAGTATACATTTAAAAGTATAAAAATAAATTATAATTCTTTTCAGTTCTTATATTATTTCCAGTAGCGTGGCAATTTCCTTTAAAATGGTCAAAATAATACAGATTTCAGAATACAGTGTAGTAGATATATAAATTTTGATTGCTTCAAAACTATAATAACTACATATAAGTTATAACAATAGATGTTGGCAAAAATTATTGCAAAAATTTACGAACATTATTTGCTTTTTTAGTAACAAAGTAATCCCGTATACTCCTGGGTAGGCAGAGGGAACTGCAGGAACTATATGAACCTAGTGTTAAGACACTCCGTTGCTTAGTTCCTGCTTTCTCCGTCTCCACTTTCCGCTTTTTTTCGAGGCATTGCGTGTTGAGTGGTAGAACTCAACGTCGCGCTTTGCCTAGTTTTCAGAGCGAGAAAATAGAAATAGAAATATCCATTTTCCCCTCATGGGAATCGATCCCACAAACCGTCACGTTTACTGGCAGACGCTTACGCCTCTACGCCACGACGGCCCTCTAGTTAATCGCATCTTCAAAATAAATATTACTCCACTACTTCATATTCGATTGATATGACAGGGACATTATATAACATAGTATGTGTTTCTATAGTTTACATGCTTCACTAATGTTTGTCTCACTTGACACCTAACTGTACTACAAAGGTTCATAGAAAATCCATATTTCACTTAATTTCAATTTTTCTTATACATTTGTTGAAAACAAAATTAGAAGAATTGATCGTTGACTTTGATTCCCCTTTCCTTTTGATACCCTACGCCATTGATTATTTCTAAACAAGCGTGAAAAGCTGAAAATAATCACAAATCACTTCTTTCTCCGTATCCTCCAAAATAAGGAAGCCAAGTGAATTGGCACACTGCCAAAATATACAACAAAAAGCCATCTTTTGTTCTTATGACGACTGACATGTCATTTAAATACAAATTAAATTTATATGGCAACACACGAAATAAGTTTTATTTCGTCCTTCAGGACATATACGAGTAATCGTCATGTAAATACGAATTATATTTTTTATGGCAACAAATAAAATAAATTTTATTTTGTCTCCCAGGACACATACAAAGCAGCTGTGTTCGATACTACGAAGCATGACGTCAATGCCGGAAGATATGCAGATCTTATACGAGAAGCTGCCAAAAACGTAAGAAAAGATTTAATTTTGACAATAATACTAAATTATTATTTGAAAATAGATATATTTGTTTCAAATGTTATTCTAATTATAGATATTTCTTTTTCATAGTGAAGGATATATATATATATATATATATATTTTAATAAAGAATTGAAAAAAATAAATATTTAAATTTTGCTATATGCAAATTTTATGGAATATATGTATTATTTATATTATATATTAATTAAACAATAAAAAATTGTAGGATGCCGACATAGTTGTGTTGCCGCCTTCAAAAAAATTACCGTCTGGTGGTGCCTTGGAGCTATGTGTGAACGATTTGGATAACTACGATGAGGTAAGCAAGTGAAAATAAATATGTATACTAATAAACATATGTATGTTTTATATACACATATAAATATATCGAGAATCGTAAGTGGTTTGTGGGTTCGATTCCCACTTGGGGAGGATAGCATTTCCATTTTCTTTGCTCTGGCAACTAGGATAGAGTGGCGTTGAGTTCCACCACTCAACTCACAATGCCTCCAAAGATGGGGACAGTAGGGAACGGAGTATCTTAACACGAGGTTCCTATGGTTCCTGCAGTTCTCTATATCTACCTTGCTATATGCGGGATAAAGCGTGAAGCTAAAAATATACATATACTAAGATAACTTATCAGTGTAATATATTTTTGTTTATCAGAAGTTTCTGAACCAATGAATGTTTTACCAAGTTATGTAATTAGGAAGTTTCCTAATTACATAACTTGGTAAAACATTTTCGCACAAAATTATTTATCAAAGGAAATATTATATATCTGTATAAAATAATTTAAACTAATCTTGATAGTGTCCAAAAACAATAAAAATACCAAATACGTAATAAATTACTTTAAAAAAATGAGAATAATATATAAGTATTATAAATAATTAATTTACAACGTTACTTACAAGAGTTATGTCAGATAGCTTATCATATGGGATTAAAGCAATCGTGTATTATGTTTTTGTTTGAAAAGTATTATGTACAGACGCGTTATAAATTTTTATTGCATATGAGCTATAGCTCATATAGACTATAGTTCGTATAGGCTATAGCCTACGGCTGGACTATGAGGTATAGTCCCATGTTTTGCCTCACTCGAAGAAATTTCTAGAAACTCTTTAAGGTGATCTCTCTAAGGAATTTGCATGTTGTTTTCGTTGAGCGTTTCATTTAGCATCTTTCATACGTTTAGTAAGGTAGTTTATTTTTTTTCTTCATACCTTACGCCGCACGGGGCAGGATAGACAGAGGTATCCTGCAGTTTTTGCAGGATACGTGGTTTACGCTTACCTAATTGCCAGAGGGTATCGAACCCACAAATCGTGACGTTACAGGCGCAGAGGCGCAGCATCGCCTGTGCGCCACGACGGTCTTTTTTTATCGTTTTTTTTATATGTATATATATATATATATATATATATATATATATATATATATATATATATATATATATATATATATATATATATATATATATATATATATATATATATATATATATATATATATATATATATATATATATATATATATATATATATATATATATATCCACTAAATAATCGTAAATTATTTAAGTACAATATCTTTAATTGAGATAGGAAAAGGAAAATCTAATACAATAACAAGTCCAGTCTTTTAAAAAAACATGTTTTGTACAGATAGTGAAGACATTGTCATCAGCGGCTAAAGAAAGCCAAGTAGTACGTCGTAGCTCATATCTACGAATCGAGTCGTTGTCAAAATAAACCGGAATTGATTAGAAACAATTTGGTTTTCAATAGAAATGGCGCTATAATTTCTGTGTAAGTATGTTTTATTTAAATATATTATAATAATAGGTAAAGAAAGAATAGTGTTACATCACTACCTGAATTTGACTATACTTAGGTGTAACACTTATGATACACGACGTGGCGTAGAGACGCAGTTTGTGGGTTCGATTCCCATGAGGGGAGGATGGATTAAATCATTTCCATTTTCTTCGCTCTGGCGACTAGGCAACCGCGGGGTTGAGTTCCGCCATTCAATACGTAATGTCTCTAAAATAAGAAAACGGGAAACGAAGTGTCCAAGCACTAGGTTTTCACGGTTTCTGCAATTTCCTTCTGTCCTGCCCTACTATGAGCAGGATAAAGCGTGAAGCAAAAAAAATGACATTAATTTAAATACATTTAATTTAATTAAAATATTTTGTCTGGTTGAATGCGTGTCACTTCATAAGTACTGGTTCGAAATAAAATTCTTTATGTGGCATGTAGTTCAAATAGTTATTGAAGAATGCCTTAAGATTTCCAAAAGTCTTGTTGGACAAAAATGTTAAACTGAAAATATCATATTAGTCGTACATACGTGTTAATGTCTTCTAATGACACTATGTAAATTCGTTAACCATATATGTCCCAATTCGGATTTGAACCCACTACTGCTTCGGACATTCACTTAGTTACTAACGTTTTAAGCTCGTCGTAATGGCGTTAATTAATTGCATTGTTTTCTTGACATAGTAATATTATCTTCTTAGATAGTTAAGTGTACTAGTGTTATGTAACAATGTTGACTTAGTTCATAACGGTTTAGATACCATATCCTTTAGTATATAAATATACCGTAATAATATATATATATATATATATATATATATATATATATATATATATATATATATATATATATATATATATATATATATATATATATATATATATATATATATATATATATATATATATATATATATATATATATATATATATATATATATATATATATATATATATAATGTTAATTTTTGATATCTTTAGTTACAGGAAATCCGTCACTACTGCATCAAAATGCAATACGACTATGGCAAAGGTGGAACAATTTACAACTGATTTTGGTGTTTCCTTCGTGGTTCTAGAGGCAGAAGATATTCTATTAACTGATGTAAAAGAAGATGATGGCTTAAAAAATTATATAGTGGCTGGTTCATTTTTACCGAAAACGCTTTTGTTTGGTAAGATTTATTTTTTTTAGATAACAATTAACTTCTTACTTCTCTCTCTCTCTCTCATTCTCTCTCTTTGTTAAGAAAAAAAAGCGACTCAACCCGGAAAACGGAGTGTCTTAACACTTAGATTCCCTCTAGCACATACGGAAAAATATTTAATTTACTTCTAAAGTTATTGTCAAAACATTCCTTATTAATATAACAATATTATTGTTACAGCAAACCAAATACCTTCATCTTGGGCATATGTAAACAATGTGAATCTTATTACGTCTAATGGGGTACTAGGTGGTTATATGAATTTGAAGAAGGTATCCGAACAATTGGTTATAGCTGAATTTGGAAAGGAATCTAGATATGGTAAGGGGTTTTTACCTTTTTCACCTTCACGCTTATATACCATTCGAGTTTACGAGGCGTTTTGCGATTGCGCAACTCAACGCCGCGCTTTGTCTAGCTTTGCTGAAGCGAATAAAAAGGAAATTAGTTCTATTTTCTGTGGAATAAAACTAATAAACCGTTGCGTTTGGAGGCAGAACGCTGCATCTGCGCCACGACTGTTAACTAATCTCGTAAGACTAAATAACTAACTGTCAACATAAGAAACGTAAAATTTTGACATGTAGTGTGTAACGGGAGAAATGTAAGCTGAGTGATTTTACTCTTTATTAGAATTTTAATATGAAATTGTATTATAAAAACAACCTCTGTGGCTTCAGTTTATTTATGGGTTGGAAGTCATTTCTATAAATATTCTTCACCTGATGTGGTAGAATATGGTAAGGAAATCATGCTGAAAAATTAATTCAAACATATTGTGTATATATAGGTAGGTAACCTATACGGTTCAGGCTTTGTCCCGCATCTAGCAGGATAAGCAGAGGGAACCACAAGAATTATGGAAACCTAGTGTTGAGATACTCCGTTCTCTGCTTTCAGCCTTTTATCGAGGCATTGCGTGTTGAGTGGTGAAATTCAATGCTATGCTTTGCCTGGTTGCCAGAAAGAAGAATATAAAATAATAAAAAACCATTTTCCCCGAGTGGGAATCGAACCCACAAACGGTCGCGTGTACAGGAAGACGCTACGCCTCTGCGCAACGACGGTCAATTCAAACATATCGTCTTTCATTATTTTCAGATATGTCTCTCATAAGTACACCAGAATCATTCTCTACTGGAGATATGAGTCAATATCGCATAAAGCCTTTAGATCTTGCTGCTAGTAAGAAAGGATATACTGACACTGTATGTCAAGGAAGGTTTTGCTGTCAATTTTACGTTAAATCTACGTTTGTTGGTGAGTAAATTGATTATAACATCTTATATATGTCGTAATTTTTTTTTGATGCAGGGTAGGCAGAGGGAACTGCAGGAACCATACAAACCAAGTGTTTAGACACTCCATTGCTTAGACTCTACTTTCTCCGTCCCCGCTTTCTGCCTTTTTTGAGGCGTTGCGTGTTGAGTGGCGGAACTCAACGACGCGCTTTACCTATTTAATTTGTTGTTAATTTTTACTTTTGATTTCATAAAATAAATCTATGATTATTTAAATTATTAAGTGGTTTATTTTTCGTGTTTATATTCACTGCAAATGTTTTAACGGAGTGTCTGAACACTGAAAATATAAAGTTAAAGTTTACTATATGAAACTATTAAAATATCAATAGTTAGTGGCTTCGATACCTACTAGTGGGAAGTACTTTTTTTAATTTTTGTTTTTTCCAGTGGCTTCGATACCTACTAGTGGGAAATACTTTTTTTAATTTTTGTTTTTTCCAGTAAAAAAGTCTCGTTTTAAGAATACAGAGAGAAGAGTGATCATGACGATAGAATTGATTTAAAAATAAAATCTCTATTTTTCATACAAATTTGAATCTCAAAAAAGTTTTTAAAATTTTAATATTATTTACCCTAGATTCCATTGAAGATGTGTCATATGGCCTAGCAGCATTCAACGGCATCCACTCTTTGGGTCACAGTAACATTGGTGTGCAAACGTGTTCGATTACCGCTTGTGCAGGACTATATAAGCGTTCTTGTTTTATGGAGTGAGTTCATTTTGTTTTATTTCCTTTTTTTTAGATAATTCTAAGTATTTAAGGTCTAGAAAAGCTATAAAGGCGGATCGATCTCCGATCTCGAGGGTAATAATATTAATTAAAGTATTATTATTTTCCTCGCTCTGCTATATATTTTGATTTGCAGGATATTTACAAAATGTTTGTGTTTAAATATTATGTACTAAATAACTATTTGTGTGATAACGCTTACTTAAACGGTCTGCTAATGCTGTGGCAAAACAACGCTGAGATTACGTTCCGTTATTCAACAATAAAAAAAATGAATATGAAGAATATTAATAAATATTATTCTATTTTCTATAAATTCTATTTTTTCCATTTAAATAAATTTAGTAATAATACCTATAATATTTTTTCTTAATTTCACAGCTCTCAAAACAAAAGCACAAACATTAAGTTCGAGAATATCTCCATCAATGGTACATTTTCTAAAGACTGAATCTGCTTATTTCCCAATTATATCAACATCGACTCAAGAAATCTTCAGCAAAGAAAATTTCAAATTTAACATACAGAATAAAAATTTCAAATATGTCTCCACTGAATTACATAATACACAAAATATACTAAATTTCGGCATTTTTGGTAGAATTTATTCTAGAGATTACGATACTCTTGAATTTGGCAATTCAAATAATACAGATAACGTAAAAGATTCCACAGATTATATATCCAGTGAGAATGTACAGGAGTTCTTTGATTATCTGTGGATTAGATTAAGAGTTGTCATATTTATTGTGTCTATATATGTTTTGGAAATGATGTGATTTTATATTAAATTTCAAAGTAAATAAGAGTAATTTTGTATCATATCAAAATTTTTAAATATAATTTTAAAATACATCAATGTAAAAGTACTTTCAAAATAAAAACATTTTTTAAATACTTTTATATAGTGAATCTTTCTAAATGTCATTTTGCAGAGTTCCTAATAACAAAAGTTGTAACAATCGTTTAGAATTGTCAACGAATCAGTGTAAGAATGTACAATGTACCTACAGTACATTTATATAGAATATTTGTTTATTATTTAAGAGGGTTACGTACATGTTCGGTTCTTGTGAATTTCAAATTTTATACCTATTTTAATATAAATTATATAAGTATTTTTTTAGTAACTATACTATGATTTGGCTGTAACAATCGTTTACCATTAATATTTAATAAAATTTAATTTAAGAGGTAAACATTTTCTTTTGTTTTAACATTAAAGTTATTAGTAACTAAAGTAAAATTATTTACTGGTAAAAGGCATATTTTATAGAATTGTCATAATATTTATTTGAATGTATGTAATAATTGACATGTAGTAGTCTTTTTTATCTATTTTTATAGTTAGCATTATTCAATAATAGTTTGAGAGATTTCTTTTTTAATCTTAGCAAAAACGAATAAGTAAATTAAAAATATTAAATTTAGTTATCTATAGTGTAGTTTTTTTGATATATTTAATCTGTGTAAGAACTGAATT
Organism: Dione vanillae; assembly: GCA_037178615.1. Lineage (NCBI taxonomy): Eukaryota > Metazoa > Arthropoda > Insecta > Lepidoptera > Nymphalidae > Dione > Dione vanillae. Next base: position 476,876 of record JAZFAU010000242.1, on the reverse strand, counting down.
TTTAGTGCATTTGTGTGTAACAGTCATACAGTGATAGTGCTGGGTGAGATACGACTGATCTCTGTGATATTAGCCATATGTGTGTAATAAATGAATTTTACTATAAATTATTTTTCATTTAAAAAATTGTCTTTATAAGGAAACATTTTAACAAACTTAATTGGTCGATTAATCAAATGAAAGAGAAAAACTGTTAATTAAAGATTTTATTTATATATTATTTTATTTAAAAATTTGTTTTTATTTAAATATACACCTAGAATTATTATAGATCACAAATACAGATAATATACACCAATAAACTCTGAATATTGTTACACAATTCAGAAATTTGTACAATGAAATTGATTTTTTTTTCATATTTTTTATAAATTTTTACATTATGTATTTACCCATGTCTATTAGTTTTGTTATGAATAAATGCAACATGGTCTTCATCGTCGTCGTAAAGGGTTTTCTCTATCCAGTCCATGAAGTGTTCCACCTTTCCAAAATAAAACAAAATATATAATAGTTTATAATCCTTATAAAGAGAACATTTTTTTTAAGAAGAATTAAAGAACAAATTTTATTTAATTTTAGTTTTTTAATCAGATGGAAAATGGTACACATGAAATGTAAAAGCGTTAAGCTTAAGGCAAAAGCCTTGAGTCATATGAATCTTAAAAAAAAAATTAATAAAGTACTTATTTTATTTATTAATTATTTTTTTTTAGCTTCACGCTTTATCCCGCACATGGCAAGGTAGGCAGGGGGAACTGCAAGGACTGTGGGAATCTAGTGTTAAGACACTCCGTTACTTAGTCCCTGCTTTTTCCGTCCCCGCTTTCCGCCTTTTTCGAGGCGTGTTGAGTGGCGGAGCTCAACGCCGTGCTTTGCCTAGTTTTGCCAGAGCGAAGAAAATGGAAATAGAAAAATTCATCTTCCCCGACTGCGCCACGACTTCTTTTTCTTTTTTAAATAAGTCACTAAATGAGAGTCAATACATACTTTAGTATACACATCTGGTAATCCTCTAGCGCACGGCACTCCCCAGGAAACTACACCGACTTGACGCCCTTCCCTTACCAAAGGACCTCCAGAGTCACCCTAAAATATATGTAAATAAAAACAGTATAAACAAAATATAAATAAATATGTTTTTTTTTTCTTTTTTTTTATAGCTTCACGCTTTATCCCGCACATGGCAGAGTAGGCAGAGGGAACTGCAGGAACCATACGAACCTAGTGTTAAGACACTCCGTTGCTTAGTCCCTGCTTTTTTTTCCGTCCCCGCTTTCCGCCTTTTTCGGGGCATTGCGTGTTGAGTGGCGGAACTCAACGCCGCGCTTTGCCTAGTTGCCAGAGCGAAGAAAATGGAAATAGAAAAATCGGTTCCTGGGTTCGATTCCCACTCCTGGAAGATTCCTCGAGTTGGGTATCGAATCCAGAAATCGTCGCGTTTACAGGCAGACGCTTACGCCTCTGCGCCACGACGGTCCTCTCAAATATATGTTTTTCGTCATAAATTACATTTTTTTTATAATTTATCGTCTACTTGCTTAGTGCTATTTAAATCAAAGCAGGAGCGAGAGTTGCTAAAAGTTTTTAGAACGTACGGTGACATTAGTGGGAGGATCTCGGACGGTGGAGATAGTATTAATAACGCATTAAAGCCGTCGCTTTATATCTGCACTTGGGTCGCAAGTCCCAAGCGCTTCTTCCTACAACGCAATGGGTACGGCACCATAATACTTACTTCCTATATATCTTATATTATCTTATATACTACACTATATACTTACATGGCAAGCGCCTTCTCCAGCTTTAGTAAGGGCACAGATCTGCGATTCGAATACCGCGTTAACACTTTTATGAGCTTCTTTGCAATCTTCAAAACTGACAGCTTTTAATTCTAGCTGCATTAGGTCATTGGGTAGGTGTCCCGGATACTATAAATATATTTAAAGAAAAGTATCTAAGCTTAAAGCTCTCTATACTGCGGAGGGTAATGGCAAGACACTCTGTTCTCTACAATTTAGGACTCTATCATTGTTGCCCATTGAGTGGTAAAACAAAGTGTTCAGTGTCTTATGATTTGTTAATTTTTATTTATTTATCATTCCATTTATTTACAGTAACAGTACATTATTACAATACATTTAAGATATTTACAAAATGAATTTGTAGCAATAAAACACTCGGTAATGAATTGTCATCTTCCCATTCCGAGACATACTTTTTGGAGTCAGTAAGTGAAGTCAGTACTGAATTTGGGTATCAAGAGTAAAACAGAGTTTTTAACACTAAGCTCTCTTTGCCTAATATAATATTCATAAAAGAGAAGCAAGTTATTATTTTAGGAGAATGACGCCTTAAACAAAAGTTTGGCAACATCTCTTTAATAAGTAAATGCTAATATTTATCTACAAACATATAAACAAAGACTGTGAGATGATCTTGAGATGGGACAGCGCCTATCTGTAACTGTGATAGTTGTGAGTTCAGTTCTCTTTCAGTGAAATTATTTAGCTCTATATACAAAAACAAAATAGAAAACGGAGTGTCTTAACACTGAATATATGAAGCTAAAAACAAAACATACAGACGTGGTTCCCCATCCAGTTAGCAGTAAATCCTCTCCCTTTTCCACTGGCTCGTTATTTAGTTCTATAGCGTCGACTCCGTTACCAAATTGAACTTCTTTTTCAGTGAAAATAATTGCTATATCGTTTTTGATGATGTCAGAGTCATACTCTTCGTGTTGTACAATTTTTCTAATCGCGTATGGAGTGCCGCCGGATTGTAGTTGATTTGTGCCGACTATTGCTTTGAAGTATTCAGGTTTTAATCTGTGAATTTGAGTACAATTGATAATTTATATGAAATAATATTTTTATGACTTTTTAAGTGATGATCTACAGTAAGGAGGCTTGGGTTCGAATCCTGCTGCGGTCAAATATTTATATGTTTTCTTTAAATATTTTTCGTATGAAAGAATCTTTGGAATATACGGTATGTATGTGCTAATGGAAACCTCGTGTTAAGACACTCCGTTTACCAACTTCAGTCCAATTTTAAAAGTTTATGTGTGGCGGAAGTCTGTGCTTTATAATGCTGCTTAATAATTCTTTTTCTTCGAGTGGGTATCGAACCCACAAGCGTTGCGTTTACTGGTAAATGAGGTGCTGCTGGGCCACAACAGCATTTTTAAGACTAAACGTCACGTTAAGTTAAAAACAAGACTTTGGCATATTTCTTTGTCAATTTTTTTTTGTGATAAAAATATAGTTGTGATCAAATTTTTAAACAATATGTTAATGTTTATTAAATAATTAAGTAGGTAAACATATTAAAAAACAGTATTCAAATAGTAAATTTGGATTTATAAAAGCAAACCTACAGAAACAGTACTACAGGCTCAGAAGGCAAATTTTACTGAGAAAAGCCAGAGAGAAATTCAACAGTTAACTTCCCAGATTCCCAGGGAATCAAACCTAGAACCATCATTTCTTTTTTTTTAACTTTGAGTGTAAGCAAGTTCTCAGCTTGTCCACGAACCCACTCGTATTCCTGACGTCGTGGGCCACACTGCGTATTGCCTGGATTTTTTGCTGACAACTGATCCAGATAGATGTTCGGTTTCCGTTTCTCCACCACTCGGGACATCGGATCATTGTGTGGTAAAATCTGTGTCGCATTACTCGCCTCCTGATACCAGCCCTAAAGGCACTAGACGAGTGTGGCGATACAAGTCAGCGGATTGGGATGATATGCGTCACTTTTTCGCATCTTATCCTTGGAAGCAGGTCTGTTTTTCTTCTAGAAATCCATCGTGCTGCGCAGACGCTGTCTCGAGCGTGATTTATCAAGCTATGGAATATTTTATTCCATTTGCTGATGTATCCCTTGAGACCAAAACACGCCCATGGTTTAATGCTGAATGCCTCTTAGCTGAAAAACGTAAGCGTGAAGCCTTTTTGTCTTGGGCTGACGCTCGTAAAAACAAAGCCTTGGATCTCCAGTATAAGAAGAAAACATACAACGCAGCTGCTAAAAGGTGTTTGGAAGCAGGTCTGTTTTTCTTCTAGAAATCCATCGTGCTGCGCAGACGCTGTCTCGAGCGTGATTTATCAAGCTATGGAATATTTTATTCCATTTGCTGATGTATCCTTTGAGACCAAAACACGCCCATGGTTTAATGCTGAATGCCTCTTAGCTGAAAAACGTAAGCGTGAAGCCTTTTTGTCTTGGGCTGACGCTCGTAAAAACAAAGCCTTGGATCTCCAGTATAAGAAGAAAACATACAACGCAGCTGCTAAAAGGTGTTTGGAAGCAGGTCTGTTTTTCTTCTAGAAATCCATCGTGCTGCGCAGACGCTGTCTCGAGCGTGATTTATCAAGCTATGGAATATTTTATTCCATTTGCTGATGTATCCCTTGAGACCAAAACACGCCCATGGTTTAATGCTGAATGCCTCTTAGCTGAAAAACGTAAGCGTGAAGCCTTTTTGTCTTGGGCTGACGCTCGTAAAAACAAAGCCTTGGATCTCCAGTATAAGAAGAAAACATACAACGCAGCTGCTAAAAGATGTTTGGAAGCAGGTCTGTTTTTCTTCTAGAAATCCATCGTGCTGCGCAGACGCTGTCTCGAGCGTGATTTATCAAGCTATGGAATATTTTATTCCATTTGCTGATGTATCCTTTGAGACCAAAACACGCCCATGGTTTAATGCTGAATGCCTCTTAGCTGAAAAACGTAAGCGTGAAGCCTTTTTGTCTTGGGCTGACGCTCGTAAAAACAAAGCCTTGGATCTCCAGTATAAGAAGAAAACATACAACGCAGCTGCTAAAAGGTGTAAAAAAGCGATTAAAATAGCTCGTTTTGACCACAATGGCCGAATAGGGGAAAAGTTAGCTTCCTTTCCCTCAGGGAGCAAAGCTTTCTGGAGCCTTGCTAAGTCGGTCGAGAAAAACTTTTGTCGTTCTTCGCTGCCTCCTCTGCTCAAACCTGATGGATCCCTGGTACACAGTGCTAAGGAGAAGGCCAACCTATTTGCCAATCTCTTCGCTGATTGTTCTCGTCTGGATAGCAACGGTAAGTGTCCACCTCGCTTATCTCCGTTTGGCCCAAAAATGAGCGCCGTTAAAATACATCAAAAAGAAGTACTGAAATGCTTATTAAATCTGGACATTAATAAGGCCAGTGGTCCTGATGGCATTCCAGCAGTGGTTTTGAAGTGTTGTGCACCCGAGTTGTCTCCTGTTTTGACTCGTCTATACCAACTCTCTTTAGAAACTAGTAAAGTCCCGAGATCTTGGAAGCTTGCTAACGTTCAACCTATCCCCAAAAAAGGAAGCCGTGCAGACCCAGCCAATTACAGGCCTGTTGCGATCACCTCTATAATCTGTAAGATTATGGAATGCATATTGAATAAGCATCTCCTAACTTACCTTGAAGCAAACGAGCTTCTTAGTGATAATCAATATGGTTTTCGCAAAGGACGCTCCACTGGAGATATGCTAATATACGTCACTCAAATTTGGAACGAGGCCTTAGAGGGTCACGGTGAAGCAATAGCCGTTTCATTAGACATCTCAAAAGCCTTTGACCGGGTCTGGCACGAGGCACTACTCAGTAAGCTTCCGGCTTACGGCTTACCTACTGAGCTCTGTGATTGGATTTGTGACTTCCTGAGGGAACGTTCTATTCGGGTTGTCTTGGATGGATGCTCGTCTGATTTAATGGCAATCAATGCTGGGGTACCTCAGGGATCAGTTCTCTCTGCAACCTTGTTTCTGCTGCACATAAATGATCTTTTAAGACCCGGTATTATTAGCTACGCCGATGACAGCACGGTGATTGAGAGGTACATGACCAACTCGCGAGCTAGTCCAGTGGAAATAAGGTCCTTGAGAGAGTTCATGATTGAACGAGTTAACGTAACTTTGCAGTGGGTGTCCGATTGGGGTGACGCTAATCTTGTTAAGTTTAATCCCTCCAAAACAAAGGCGTGTCTTTTCTCCGCGAAAAAAGTAGCTTCGACTTAACACCCACGTTCGAAGGTGTATCCTTACCGATTGCTGACCATCTAGGGCTTCTAGGTATTATCATCTGCTCTAACCTGAACTTTGGCCAACAAATTGAGTCTATGGCACAATCTGCGTCCAAGAAAATATCAATTCTCTCGAAGGTTCGGCGGTACTTCAGCTCTGAACAGCTACTTAATCTTTACACTGCTCAAGTACGATCTTGCATGGAGTACTGCAGTCACCTCTTGGGTGGTGCAGCCAAATATCATCTGGAGGCTTTAGACTCAGTTGACCGAAGAGCCCGTCGACTAATTAATAATGAAAAGCTCTCAAATAGCAGACTACACACTCTTGAGCATCGTCGTCAAGTCGCCAGCTTATCGGTTTTCTATAGGATGCACTTTGGAGAGTGCTCAAAAGCTCTCTTCGAACTGATTAAGCCTTATCCATTCCTTTATCGGACAACTAGGCGTAGGCAAAAGTTTCATCCTTACATGGTTGATATACCCAAATGTCGAACTAAACGTTTTAGCAGCTCGTTGTTGGTGAGAGTCTCCAAGATTTGGAACGACCTGCCTGCGTCTATTTTTCCTGATAAGTTTAACCCTGGAGCCTTTAAGAGTAGTGTGAACAGGTTTCTACTGGACGGGCGTGTACCACCTTCGTCTTCATTTACACTTCCCATGAGATGGGAGACAAACGCCTGTTCCATTACAACTATAAAAAAAAAAATAAAGCAACAGTCAAAGTTAATAAAAAAGAAAGAAGTATTTTTTACCTATCGGTACAATGAGCAGCTGTCAATATAACTCTAGGTGTAATCAAAGAAGCTCCACAGAAGTGTCTGACACCCCATATCCTCAGCGACACCTGGTAAGGTGCTGACCCGTTAGCGGCTTTAGTACCGCCCACTATACGTTCCCAGTCGTCTTTAGCCTCGTCTGACGCGTAGAGCTTGGATTTAACTGTGAAAATAGTTTTTTTTTTATGTTTTTGCTTCTTGCTTTATCCCGCACATGGCAGGGTAGACAGAGGGAACTACAGAAGACACTCCGCTGCTTAGTCCCTGATTTCTCTGTGCCCGCTTTCCTGCCTTCAGACTTTTTAAAACATTACATGTTGAGTGGTGGAACTCAAAGGCGCGCTTTGCCTAGTCGCCAGAGCGAAGAAAATGGAAATCAAAAAATCTATCTTCCCCAAATGGGAATCGAACTCACAAACTGTCGCATTTACAGGTTGACACTATGCCTCTGCGCCACGACGGTATTCATATATAAAAATATTTAATAATTCAAGAAATATTTAATAACTGAATTCAAATTAGATTTGATTTTATATTTTATTTAAAAAAGTTTGACTATTGACACAATTTTCTTATATTTATTATTAATTTGAAAATTGTAGGTAGAGCCTAACAACTTAAAGTGTAAACGTTAAAGTATATAATAGATATTTTTATCCTAGAAAAAATATTTTACATAATAATCTAGGCTAACAAATCATATTTAAATAATAAATATATTCCAGTATACAGAGCAATTCAAATGGACATCAAACATTTGCGATAAAGAAACCAAGATAAAAAGTAAAAACAGCTAATTAAAAATTATAGCAAAAAATAGCAAAAGAAACTTGTCAGAAGTGGGATTCGAACCCACGCCCACAGAAGTGGACTGCGACCTGAACGCAGCGCCTTAGACCGCTCGGCCATCCTGACATGCCTTAACTATGCGAAATTTGAACTCACTATTCCATAATATTTAACATTATATAATATAGGGAACCCTAATTACTCATAGGATGTATATATACACATATCATTTAATTAATTTGTAAGCTATTTGGGCCTTTATAACATTGGGACCTGATTATCGGCAAAGTAAAGTATGTTAAAGAAAGAATAGTCACTGAAAAAATCTGGTTGAAATGGTACTTATATAAAACAATTTAATGTTTACTTATGTTACTTTACTGGCTACATAACTATAATATATGTACATATACATATATATATTTAAATATTTTAGCGATTTAATCTTGTGTAAATAAAAATTTAAATAAATTGTAGTAAATTACAATAAAAATTTAAATAAATTGTAGTAAATTACAATTATAAAAGCTCAAAGTTAATTATATATAGGAACTCATTTAAGTTATACCTATAGAGTACGACTACGATTCTATTGGTTTGAAAATGGGTCAATTTTATTTTGTTTAATAACAAAACTATTAAATAACAATATGGAACCAAGAACTGAAGTAGGACTGTAAAAATATTGTAGGGGGTTTTACAATATTTTTTTTAGCTTCACGCTTTCACCATCTGCGCCACGACAGTCCTAAATTCAGACGGTTCCATAATATTTCTTTACAAATAGTTAGCGAAGCGAGGGCTAGTAAGAGAAGAGAGAAGCCTTCTAGTAATACCAAAATATATTACCAAAATTAGGATAAGCACCCAAAACTATCACACACACAACTATTCTCAACATTTTTTTCACTAAAATACATTATTACAAAAAAAACGTCTCTTATATATATTTCTTTTACAACTTAAACAATTTTAATGTATGCAGATTTTGTGTATAAATGCAATATGCAAATTGAACTAAATACTCAGAGATATTACCCCTATGTAATAGTATATGTGTACTTTGAACCGGCGACCTTCGTCTTGTTAACTTAAGCCGTTTATTATACAATTTTGTTTTCTCATTCATTGTTTTATTTTCCATATATAACATATTCTAGTTATTTTTTATATATAGTTTTACGCTTTATCTTACACATGTCAGGGTAGGCAGATGGAACCGCAGGGACCAGTGTTGAGACACTACATTCTCCACTTTCCGCCTTATCTAGCATTGCGTATTGAGTATCGCAACTCAACGCTACTTTTTGCCCAGTTACCAGAGCGTAGAAAATGAAAATTAAAAAAATCATCTTCTCGGAGTAGGAGTTGAACCCACAAACCATCACGTTTCCAGGCAAACTCTGCACCTCTGCGCCACGACAGTCCTATATTATATAATGATATTGTAGTTAAAGTTATTTTTTGAAAGAAAATTAATATATATTATAATAATAAGTCGATGTGGCATAAATATACAGCGTCTATCTGTAAGCGCGACTGTTGTGCCTTCGATTCTCGTGAGGGGAGAATGAATTATTCCCTTTTGTACACGAAAGGAAAGCGGGTAACGGAGAGTCTGAAACTTTTCCCTTCTATATATATATATATATATATATATATATATATATATATATATATATATATATATATATATATATATATATATATATATATATATATATATATATATATATATATATATATATATATATATATATATATATATATATATATATATATATATATATATATATATATATATATATATATATATATATATATATATATATATATATATATATATATATATATATATATATATATATATATATATATATATATATATATATATATATATATATATATATATATATATATATATATATATATATATATATATATATATATATATATATATATATATATATATATATATATATATATATATATATATATATATATATATATATATATACTTATTTGTGACTCATTTTATTATAACTTAAATAAAATTCACACAAAAGTCAAGTGAAGTCATAGTACAATAACATATATGTACACAATCCCGTTGTATTCCTGACACAAATGCAAATAGCGATCGTAATGGTGACACCGTCTCATTGCGGATGTCGTCGATTTGACGCGCTCCTCAATGTTCTATACAGATTGCTTGCTGTTAAATGTTTACTTCGAGGTACTAACTTCTTTTTTATTTATTTATAATTATATTAGCTTCACGCTTTACCCCGCACATGGCAGGGTAGGCAGAGGGAGCTGCGGGAACCATAGGAATCTGGTGTTAAAATACTCCGTTCCATGCTTTCCGCCCTTTTCGAGGCATTGCGTGTTGAGTGGCGGAACTAAATACTACGCTTTGCCTAATTGCCAGAATTAATTTTAATTATGGCTGAAATTGGGATAATGCGGTAAACGGAGTGTTCAGACACTCCATTTCCCCAGTTCTCTCTGTCTACTTTGTTATATGTAGAATAAAATTACTTTAAGTAACCTATTAACATAATATATGTTTATTATTTTATGAAAAAATACTGTTATCATTGAAAACACTGTAATTCCAAACTTGTAAATGAAAAACAAATCTAGGAATTATAAAAAAAATACCATATCCATTTCACAACAATCAACGCGCATTGTCTATGGCGCCAAGGCAACTATTCACATCGGTGCATGTATGAAAGAATAAGATATGCATACTACAATTTTATAGTATACGTTTAAATATGTTAGAATGTTGTAGAGGTGTAAGGTATTCAAATTTTGTTTTTTAGTTCAAAATTTAGGTTATTATAAATTCCTCTTTCTTCTTCTTCTTTTGTTCTTCTTCTTTTTGTCCTCTCCTGGATGAAGATGTAGAGATTCCGGAACTGTGTCTTCCGCATCCATTCCTGGAACCTGGAAACTTTCTTCAGACCGTTATAAGGTTAATTTAGCTATAGTTAACGTGAAATAAGTATTTTGTCTACTTGAAGCGTTGAAATTGAACCAAAATACAGAAACTTTTCTTGTTCTAGATGTATTCATTAGGATGATGTCGTAAATATTAATCAATATTTATGAAAATAGCTTTACTTTTCGCCTCTAACTTATTTTTCACTATCCGAATTATTAATTTATTATAATGCAGGCAAATAAAATTTTATTGCAAGATAAAATTGAAAAAAAAAAAATGAAAAAAAAAAATAGGCTCTAAAAAAGGATTTTTATATACAAAGGTACGAATCAAGGTTATTCATTTATTAACTTAAAGACAACAATTAATTTTAAAAATTGACAGAAAAAAGCTAACAGTATTTGTATATAAATCTGTATATAAACAAACACATAGTAATACTGAATATATTGTTATATATAGATTCATGTTTAAACCAAAAGGGTAATATAATAAGAGAGCTATAGTCATTTCCTGTGACGCATCGGCATGTTACTGACATACGCATATGGGTTAGTGAAGCCAACCTATATGAGGAAATTACTTGAATATATGTTAAGTTAAATATTATTTAATAAGACAAAAGACTGTTGTAGCGCAGAGGCGTAGCGTCTACCTGTAAACGCGACGGTTTGTGAGTTCGATTCCCATGAGGGAAAGATGGATTTTTCCGTTTCCATTTTCTAAGCTCTGGAAAATAGGCAAAGCATGGCGTTGAATTCGGCTACTCAACACGCAATGCCTCGAAAAAGGCGGATAGCTGGGAACGGAGTGTCTTAACACTAGGTTCGGTATGGTACGGTATGGTTCCTGCAGTTTGCTCTGCCTATCTTGCCACGTGCGGGATAAAGCATGAAGACATAAAAAAAAGACAGCGTTGAGCTCCGCGTTAATACAATTTAGACTGACTTAACACTAGGTTTCAGTGGTTCCTGCGGTACCCTCTGCCTACCTTGCGATATACGGGATGAAGCGTGAAGCCATATTTCTAAACTGCTTACTTTAAAGCTATTTAAGTAAGGAGTCAGGCTCATACATTATTATAATAAATAATTTTTACAATATTTCAAATATATTTTAATATATATGTATATTTGATAATATAAAATTTGTTTGTTCTTTTAAATTTTCAATATATCACAATCGGAAGTGGGAAGGAATTGGAAGAGTGACTGATATTAAGCTAGACGTGGGTTCGGTGCCCACTCGTGAGGAATGAACTATTTACTCCTTATTATTCCTCCGTAATTGCCCGGAATTGCGTGTTGAATTCAACGCCGCGCTTTGTCGTTTACTGTCAAGCGTGATTTGTGAAACGAAATTAATTATTTTAAGCATTTAAAAATAAAAATGGCAGTTAACTGTCATCCTATATAAATAAAACGTTAAAAAAATCCAATATAATAAACCATGTTTATGTGTTTGTTTGATTGAAGCACTAATCTCAAGAACTACTAGTTCTAGATACATTTGTCGAGAATTACATAAGGAACTTAAAAGTCTTAGTAATTTTTATTTGAACATGGACGAAGCCAGAATTATTATCTAGTAAAAGTAAAATCTAGTCTAACAACAAGCTATAATATAAACAAAATTAAGGACCGTCGTGCCGCAGAGGCGCAGCGTCTTCTCGTTAATACGACGGTTTGTAGGTTCAATTCTCACTTGGGATAAACGATTTTTATAATTCCATTTTCTTCCTTCCGGTATCTAGGGAAGCACGGGGTTGAGTTCCGCCACTCAACACGCAATGCCTTAAAAAGGCGGAAAGTAGGGAACGGAGTACCTTGATACTATGTTCCCAAGGTTCCTGCAGTTCCTCTTCCCACCCTGCTATGAGCGGGATAATGCGTGAAATTAAAAAAAAATAATAAACTAAATAGAGTGACAGTTAGTTTAAAATGATAATTGTATATATGCATGTATATAAATAGTAGAAATATTACGAGTTGGTATAAAAGGACTCTTGAGAAAACAATTGCAACTTCCTCTTATTTTGTAACGCTTTGCCAATATATGTAGGTTAGCAACGATTGGGAAAATTATCTAGTCTAGTCTAGGGAGTCTATTCTAAGTATATAATAAATTGATGGTTGATATTGATATTAATGATGCAGAGGCGTTATTGGGTTCATAGCCCGGGAGATGTTCCAATTTAATTTTATTTGGATACGTTGATGATGTGGAGTTGGTAAGAGATTCGATTTTTTTAGCTTCATGCTTTATCCCGCATATAACAGGCTAGAAAGAGGGAACCACAGGAATCGTGCTAACGCTCTGTTCTTCTTTTTCTGTCTTTACGAGGTATTGTGTGGCGGAACTCAACACCGCGCTTCGCCTAGTTGCCAGAGTAAAGAAAATGGAAATTAAAATATCTATCTTGTCCAAGTGGGAGTTGAACCCACAAACCGTCGCGTTTACAAGTAGACGCTGCGTTCCTGAACCACTACAGTCCACATTAATTATATTCATTCTTGCTAAATAAGACTAAATGCAGTGTACAAATACGTGGAAAAGTTAATTAACTACTGCAAGTAGGAATCGTACCTACAAACTTCGTGTTTAAAATATCACTGCCACTGCGTCAGAGTGGCCTTACGGCCTTACTTAAAGGAAAACATTTAATATAACTACCAATACCTATATATTGTAAAGGGAAATTTAAACCTACAACAATGTCGTACAGGCGGACACACCATAACTGTGTCACATAGGTGTTTAACACGTATAGTTTGCCCGCATTATTCACACACATATCTGTACAAACTGACTTCAATATCTCGCGCCGCTTGTATTTCACAGAAAGCACGTTACTCCCGATAAGGCAGCTTACAAGCGAACAAAATATTTTTTACTTTTTTGTTACATTCAATTTAATGTTTTAAATCATTAGTGTTAAGACATTACATTCATGTGGTTCCCTCTGCCTGCCCTGCAATGAGCGGGATGGAGCGTGAAGCTAAAAAAATGGCCTTCATTCAACTTAATTATCTATAAATACTTCATTTCTTTAAAGACGAGATAGAAGAAATACAGAGAGAGTTCAAAATTGCAATAATTACTTAGTATTATTAAGAAACGAATATATATATATATATATATATATATATATATATATATATATATATATATATATATATATATATATATATATATATATTATATATATATATATATATATATATATATATATATATATATATATATATATATATATATATATATATATATATATATATATATATATATATATATATATATATATATATATATATATATATATATATATATTATATATATATATATATACTTAAAGACTACGTAAATAAATTCTTGATATAGAATTTCACTGAAAAACTTTCGAATAATATTTATTACTGGCATGCCTTTATTTATGTATAACAATTTGTAACAAAGTCGTTTTAATTTATCTCGATGCCGTGACAATATATACGTAGTTGTTTCGATACTTATCTCACAAATATATACACAAACCTTTCGATATCAGAACGTTTTGTTAAGTTGAGAATACAATAGGTTAAGTTTATTAAAATAGTATTTATAACGACTTTTTTAAATTAATTGTTTTAGATTTTAATTATAAACAATATTGAAGCGCAAAGTCTGTTTCTTGACGTGATGGTTTGTGAATTCGATTCCCAATCAGGGAGAGTGAGAATCGAACTCACAATTTTTTTAACGTTCTAACATCTGGGCAAGTGCGGCGTTGAATTCCGCCACTCAACACGTATTGACTCAATAAAGGAACGAAAGCAGTGAATGAAGTGTATATGTAGTTATACTATTGTTATATGTGGAATAAAAAATGAAGCTAAAAAAAATTAACTTATGAATTAATTCTATAATGCTTTTTATTTCAATTTTAAGTCAAAAAGCTAATTTTAGAATATATTTTGTAAGTATATTTTTCCTAATAGTTAAATTATTAGTAAACTCTATATAGAGAGAGTGTAGAGATCATGTCATTCCATGATATGCTTTTTACTTCGAATCTAACGATTCATGAGGTGGAGTTTATTGACAACCTAGTGTTAAGACACTCCGTTCCTCGTTTCTCACCTTTCGAGGCATCGCGTTTTGAGTGGCGGAACATTTTCACTTCTCCTTTTTTTTAAATATTTTTACAAAAAAAAATGGTTGCCTGTAAAGTTGGTTTTACGGGCGAAAATTTTACGTGACAACGTCTTTTTCTCGGTAGAATATTTATTGATATGATTAATAATTATAATATAAATTGCACAAATTTTAACTATAGAAAATATATTTTGTTTACTAAAACATTGTACATGTGTCAAGTGATACGCGCGGCGGACCGATCATAGTTCGGTGACAGTTGACACATCGTTACGTTACCTTTTTCATATGTGACTCCGAGCCGCAACCTAATTTAAGACGTTGTCACGTCAAAAACTTCACATTTGTAACATAATTTCTATAAATTCATTTAATAAAATTTATGGCCACTTCCTTACAAATGTAATATCAGTCATCTTAAACTAGTGATAGTAAAATGAGTTTCCACGTTTCATTTTGTAAAACCGGATTGTGATTTGCTCATATCGTTTTCCGTTTATCCATATCGTTTACCGGATTGTGATTTGCTCATATCGTTTTCGAGACATTGCATGTTGAGTGGCGGAACTCAACGCCGCGCTTTGCCTATTTTGTCAGAGCGAAGAAAATGGAAATAGAAAAATCCATCTTCCCCGACTGGGGATCTATACATTTATCCTTATTTATTCAACTTTTTATTACTTATGGGTCTTCTTTATATTATATTTTTTTAGTTCTTTCTATATATACAACATTTATTTCCCATATAACAGGGTTGGTTGGGAGGGAGCCTATCTGTTGTGCATATAATATATTTTAATAATGTACAGTAAAAAATATAGAAATAAATGATATTTCTTCGTCTACATATTGCATGTAAGTAATTTATGATGGTAAAAATAATTGTAAGGTAATACTTAAGATTTTTTTCTATTTTGTCAAGTTAAGCTAACCTAGTGCTATTCCACATATAACGGAGTGGGCAGGGAGAGTTATATTAGAGAGTCAGTTAGACTTCGTGGGTTGAGTGGCAGAACTTAACGCTGCGTTTTATTTTAATACCAATCGCGTTGTGCCACAACGCCTCTCCCTCCGATTTTATAGAATTATTCTATTATCGCATTAATGTGATTTTTCTTAGAATTTTTACGTTTATCACATTAGTTTAGCATATATTCATATATGCTTAATAGTTGGTACTTTTAAGTTGTTTTATATATATTGCTTCTAGGGAAAGTGTTAAGTAACCAATAAACCTATATAATAATATTAATATAAATTAAATTTTAGTTTGAAAGCACTTTCACGTTTAGAATAGCATAATATTTAGTCTAAGTTATATTGACAAGGCTAGTAAATGCGTATAAGTGGTGTATATACGATAGTAAAGATCTATTTATGACCAGCCAATACAACACTATATCTTTTTTTCAGCTTCACGCTTTATCCTGCACATGGCAGGATAAGCAGAAGGAACTGCAGGAATAATATGAACCTAGTGTAAAGACACTCTGTAGCTTAGTCCCTGCTTACTCCGTCCCCGCTTTCCGCCTTTTTCGAGGCTTTGCGTGTTGAGTGGCGGAACTTAACGCCGCGCTTTGTCTAGTTGCCAGGATGAAGAAAATGGAAATAGAAAAATCCATCTTCCCTAGGGGGAAATCGAACACAGAAACCGTAGCGTTACAGGCAGACAGTTGCAGACAGTTTGTGGGTTCGATTTCCACTCGGGAGGATGAATTTTTCTATTTCCATTTTCTTCGCTCTGGAAATTAAAGGCGCGGCGTTGAGTTCGGCCACTTAACTCGCAATGCCATGAAAAAGGAGTAAAGCAGGGACAGAAAAAGCAGGGACTAAGCAAAGGAGTGTCTCAACACTAGTTTTCTATGGTTCCTGCAGGTCCCTCTGCCTACCCCGCCATGTGCGTGATAAAGCGTGAAGATATAAACAAAATCTATCTATGACCATTAATCATTCTAACAATAAAGTAAAAAAATTCTAAACAAAATATAAAATTACTTCGTCTACAGATGTCCTTATAACATGCATGCTTTCAAAGAAGAAAGAACAAACAAATTCGTCAGGATGTCTTAATTGTTTTAGGTTACAAAATGTGGCGCGTCGTGCTCGTACTGGTTTTGAGATGTGAGTACTAATTACGTTTGCACATAATTATCACTTACTTTGTCTACACACATTTGTAACACTTTAGAGTTATACATTTTGTTGGAATTTAACAAAAAAATAAAGCCTTCGTAATAAGAAAAGGGTTAGAGGTTCGATTTTCACTAGAGGGAACTCAATTTTCTCTTTTGTGTTTAGAATAAGTGCACTTGATATTTAGTTGTTATTTAGTGTTGTCATTGTAAGAGAACGTAGTGTCCTAACTCTGTCTTTTCTCTCCTTTCTCTGTCACATGTGCGATGGAGTATTATACGAGAATATGTACATATATGTAAATGCATTAGTCTAATATCATGTCTCAAAGCTAACCGACGCCAGTAACTAATTAGTTTACACGTTTGTAATTACGCATCTCTTAAGTGTATTTATTACATGACATGTTTAACAATTAACAATATATTTTAGCGATTTGATTTTTAATACATTAATCCATACTAAACATAGAAAAATATTTAAAGAAAATATAAAAATTTGAACACAGCGGCATTTAAATCCACGCGTCATATAAACCGTCGAAGCACTCTGACCGCTATGTCATGCGTTAAAATAATATATTATGACATATTCAACAATCTCTCATACATATTATGACATATTTATATACATATCATAGTCACAGATAGTAGTAGGTTCCATTAAAACTATACAATATGACGCTATATACTCTATATACATGGGTAGGCAGAGGGAACCTAGTAGTAAGTGTCACTCCCTCCCTTTTCCCCCCCCCCCCCCCCCCCATTTGTCAAAATCAGTGGCGCTCTCTGTGATATTACTACAGGGAAAAATTGAAATAATTAATTCTCTCCGCAGTAAGAATTGAACTTACAACCATCACGTTTATGGTAAGTCACTGTGCCGCTGCGCCACGACGTTTCATATATAGCATTATTTAATTACGTACCCACAATATCCGAGATTATCGCGTTTAGTACAAACGGTATTATAATATCAGTATAATATTAGTATAAGTACATATTAAATGCTAATATATATAATATTTCTACATCATTGGTTGCTATTTTGGAGTCGTTGGCTCAGTGGTTAACATATACTGATTACAGTTAGTATTAACTACGAATCGTGATAAAATATATCTCTTTTATGTTAAAAAATTGCCCTTACAAAGCTTGCCTATAATTTTGCTCGTCATTTTCTTTATTAATGTCTTAAAAATTAAGCCAAAAACAGAGAGAAGTGTCTTAACACTCTCTGTTAGCTCTGTAAAAATTGCATGAAGTAATTTTTTTATCATTTTCTTTCCACATAGAAAGAGGAGAGCAGAGTGACAAGGTGTTTTATTAACGTTATAGTTTATTAATAGATGTGAAAATTATTATTAATGAATTAAAAAATTGTCTTTTTTTCGATTAGCATTATCGATATCGTGTCAGTTCTTCGATTGTCACGATGATCCCAATTTCGATCCAGATGAAGGAACGCTGACCGATCTACAGTTCACTTGGCTTGGTGCTTTACAATACATACACGGTATGGTGATATTATATAAGTCAGCGTTAGGGCAGGCTTTTGCTCTCAGGAGACCATTTTTCATAATAAAATAACAGAGTAATATCAATTGGTTTATTCTCGTGCGAGAGATAATATAGAATTTCTATACTAAATACTTTTGGAATAATTGAATCAAAAAATGTATATTGATTTGCGCCTTTACGTAAATACTTCATTGTAGCAGATATTTTAAAAGTAATTAAAGATATTAAAAAAATATTTTAACTATTTGCATTCTCTATAAAAATAACTCAGCAACAAGCATACTTTGCGTTGAATACTTATATATTTCATTAATTAACTGTTAAAGAAACAGATGTTAGTCGTTAGATTTAACTTAATTACTAATAATAAGCCAAAAATATTTTTTTTTTAAATATTACTGCCTCTAATACCAGTCAAGACAATGTTTTTAAAACATAATACATTCTATGTTTACATATGACGTTTTAACTCAGGTTTTTAAAGCCTTAGAAAAGCCGTTCGAAATCCTTTTTGTACCTAAAAATTTACTATAATTTTTTTTCTGTATTCTGTATATCTAGAAATATATAATATAGAATGTTATTGTTAAACATTAATATATATTTTATATTATAGAAATATAGTACAGCTTCCAATCTATTTTTTAGTTAAAAACGGCACTCCACATTACTTCCGAGTACCAAGAGTGGTGCTAATCAGTCGACAGTTCGCCATCTCTACTGCAGTCGATGCTGCCCATATACCAGATGAATATGCTTTGTAAGTCCATTAAGCTATCACGGTCTACCCGTGACCACAGACTACTGCAAATTGGTAGAAACGAGAGGACTACAAGATATACGCGATGAATCTGGCTATTTTTTTATGAATATGGATTTCGAAATACAAGCAAAATAGGCTGTAACGTACTCCGCAACTTAACTTTGTATATGGTTTGTGCGGGAATTTATGTTATTATAGCATCACGCTTTACATCGCACATAGTAAAGTAGGCAGAGGGAACTGCGGGAACAATAGGAACCTAGTGATA